>MU839466.1:0-275085 GCA_030685255.1 Podospora conica | reverse complement strand
ATTAGTACTCTAGCCAAAAATCTAAATCTTTAACTAGATTACGGGGGGTATATAATAATAAGATTTATCTTAGTACGCGTAGTACGATTCGAACTTACGACCTCTGGCAATTAAGGTCTTATCGTTATAATCGATTACATACTCTACTATACCAACTTATATATAGTATCCACTATATACGCAATAGTACCCTGCAGGCAGCTACATAATAGTCGTAACACTTGTCGTACGACTAGTCGGCAAATAACTACTTAATTACAAAAACTACGTACAGATTACGTAACTACGTATAAGGCGATCGCAAGGCAATTACGCAACTACGTCGTAACTACGTAATCGCGTACGTAACTACGTAATCGCGTACGAGCACGCAATTTAGTCTCCGCGCCTTAGGTAGCGAATTCAGAGGCTTAGGAACGAGTATAAGAATAGCTCTCCCCTCGAGTAGAAAAGTTCTAGATTAATCCTTTATCGAATACAATCACAACTTTCTACTCTATCTTCCTTAGTACTTATCAGTACCCCTACTTTCTTATCTCGGACCCACTTTAGTGGACCTACTTTTCTTCACCGCCTACCTTTTGCCTCCGTCTCCGTACTCTGCTTCTAAGTACGGCTTTTAAAGCCTTAGGGAGATATCTCCCTTACTTTTTATTTAGGAGCGTTAATAGATATTATCCGACTTTAATATAAAATCCTTCTATAACTCTCTAGCTTTTTAAAAGTATAGTTAACTTAGATCTTAAGTCTAGTCGCCTTATTAGTTAACTCTAGCTTTATAAAAAATACTTTTAATATTAAGCCTTTTATCGTAACCCCAATCGAGTATTTAAACCCTAGTTAATCTTTATATATTATAACTACGCCGGACTGCTCCGTTACCTTTAAGTATAATAAATAACCTACTAAAGTAGAGTTTTAAATTTAAAGGTAAAAAGCTAAACCCTTATTTATCCCTTAATTATATAACGGACTTTTATAAATAGCCGGTAGCTAGAATAATAGTTTAACTAATATAAAAGGCGATTAAGTATCGTTAAGCTAGGAAGTATATAGCTTAACTTATAACGAATCCTTAAGCCGCTAGGCCTTTTACTTAAGTTAAGTATATTATCTAAGGCCGTAATCTAACTTAAGGTAATAAGTAGAAATATTACTCGTTTTAAGTATAATAAGAGAAAGATTAGGAAGGGATTTTTAGGTATAGGAATTCGGTATATTAACTCGGTAGTTAATTTATATTAAGTTTATTTATAGGAGCTATTATAAACTCGAAAAGAAGTTTAAGTTAAGGCGTAGGGTAATTATATAGTTTAAGTAACTTTATATAAGTATAGTAACGCCTTATAATATAGTAGCTACTAAAGCGATAGGTATCTCTTTATTACGTATACCTTTATATATTTTAAATTTTAAATTATTAAATATACCTCCTCTCTTATACGCTTTTATAGCTTCTATAGTCCCTTTATATATAATTGTAATTATCGGACGCTTTAAGGGTAGTAAGACGAGCTAGGTAGTTAATTTAATTGTTACTTATTTTCCCTATCTTGTGGTTGTTGTAGTTGTGTTACGGTAGGCGCGTCTTCGACGCGCCTGTCTGTCTGCCTCCGCGCGTATCGCCGCCCTCCTTCGCTACTGCCTTTGGCAGTAGATGTTGTTGTTGGTGTGTAGTGTGTGTTTGTTCCCTTGGGTGGTTTTCCCCTAATTCAATATAGTACTATAATACTATCCCTCTTTATAAAGACCCTCCTCTCTTACTACCTTTACGACCCCCTCTGTTACTAACCCTCGCAGCACCTCCCAATCCCCCATCTTCGCAGCGTTCCTCGCAAGCGTACTACTTACTACTCTCTCTCCTTCGCTCCTCCCCTGGACCATTTCGATCCTCTCTTTCCACCGCTCCTCCTCCAAGCTTTGCACCCAGCCCCTCTGCGCCTCCACGTCTCCCCACTCGTCCCCCGGCCTCATCATGACCCTCAACCTGGCCCGCCCGAGGAGCCCCCCAACCTCTTCCCTCATCCCATCCTTTCCGCCGTAGTATTTCTGGTCAAAGATCCGGATAAGGGTGTCGAATCCAACGAGAACAACTTGCTCAGGACCTGGACTGCCATAGGCGCCCGACTCGGCAATTGCCCGACTCTTATCGTGGAAATATGGCTTCGTCGTCAATCCAATGTCGACAACCACCCCCTCATCCATCGCACCTCCATCCCCACCCCCCGGCCCCCTCGCTCCGTCAGAAACACCCTCAAGTTCCCGCAACCTAGCCTGCACATCCCCTGCAAAAACATACATCATCGCCAACCTCTGCGCGAAACTCGCCGGTTTGACCGGTTTATCTGCGTTTTGCACTGAGAGGAGGAGCAGCAGCCGCACGGTGGAGTTGGGCGTGTTGGCGAGGACGGCAGACGTGGCCATGCGCAGGTGGGCGAGGGTGGGGGGATTGAAGGAGGAGTCGAGGACGATGAGAGTTTTCGGCCGCGTTGCCGATGAGATTGATGCTGGGGGCGTGGATGTGGGTGTTGTAGTTGGGCCGAGGGTGCAGATGACTTGGAACGGTGAGGTTGAGTTTTGGAAGGCGAGGAGGGCGCGGGAGAAGAAGGTGATGATGGTGCGGGTGTTTGAACCGCTGGCAATGGGCGTGGGCGTGGGAGGGGGCATGGTGAGTCTTGGCGGATGTTGATTTGGGGAGGAAGATTGTGTGTTGGAGATGTTGATGTTGAGATGTTGATGTTGAATGTTGGATGTTCGTGACGCAATGGTGGTGGGCGGGGTGGCTTGGCGAGGCGTTGACTGCATGTGGTGACCCATTTCTACCCTTTCCCAGCAAAGCAGACATGTGGTTGAACACATACACACTTTGCATGGCACACACCAACGCACGAAAAAAGTCGGAAGAGTGTTTTTACCTCAGCTACCAAAAACGCCAAAAGGGGTATCATGCAATAACTCAACAAACAAGCTCAAGCCGTACGGGCATTTCCAGCCCTGGCCCATCCATCTTCTTTCTACCCATCCTCCTCGCACCATTTTTTGTTTTCGATTTATACAGGCCAAATGCCTCAACCCCCCAGGTGTCCTTGCTCCCATGCTCCGCGGGCAAAGTCTCGATCCCCAGTTGGCTTTCCTCCCATCCCCCACAAGCAAAATACCTCAAGTTGTCTTTCCTCCCATCCCCGACACCAATTTTACAGGCAATATTCCACCAGAGCTCCAGAGTCATTATCTAGCCACGACGATTTTGCTGTGTTTGAGCAAAAAGAGATTCGGCCAGCCGAGCAGACATGCTTCCAATGTCGGCCCGTCAACGGAGCTGCGGTTCGTGCATGAAGTCCAGAGGGCTCGAGGCCCCGCCCTCGCCTCTACCAAAGCGCGAGTAGCCAACGTCAAACGCATCCAGCGTCTCCTGCAAAAGGTTGTCCTCGTGGGACGGTGTGCCGGGGACCGATCGGCGGACTCTCGTGTTGCCGCTGACGCGCGCGTCCATCTCGGGGAGCGTGTCGCTGACAGCCACCCCACTTGTGGCGCTCTCGTCAAGCGCGAAAATCTTGATGCCGCGAATGTGGGTATCCTTGCCGTTCTGGTGGTTCTCCTTGATGTGCATCTGCACGATCCAGGCGCAGAGCGAGTGTCCGTCGGGGCCACCGCCCGAGTTGGCGATCGGGACGTCCTGCCAGCCAACCGGGTTGGTGAGCGGCACTTCGGCAAACTGGATGAGGTCGTGAGGTCCGGTGCCGGCGTAGAAGACGATGTTGGTGGGCGTGTACGACTCGTCGTTCTTGTAGTCGACGTAGAAGCGGATCGCGCGGATCTCGACGCGGCGCACAAAGTGGATGGTGACAAGGTGAGGCTGCTGCCCATCAGACCTGAATGACGTGTGAGACGAGCGGCAGACAATTGCAGAGGGGAGGTGGAACGTACTGCCAGAACTTGTCCAAGTCGTCGCTCAGCATCTCCTCGACGCCATTGCCCGGCTTGTGGCTGCTGACGCCGAAATGGGCGAGGTTGTTGATCTCCTTGAGTCCGACGGCCGTGGGGTCGAAGGGGGGGCCGAGAAGCTGCTCGTCGTCGTCGGCCAGATCGCCGTCTCCGTGCTCGCCAGTGAGCTCCTCGTCCATGACCTCGCCGAGCATCTCGTCGTCCGACTCTCCGTACTCGGCCTCCATCTCGGCCTCGTCCAGGTTGTCGCCCTCGTCGTCATCGACAGGCTCTTCGACCTCGCTGGCGGCTCCGCCGGCAAAGGTGTCGTCCAGAGGGAGGGAGAGGTCCTCCTCCTCCGAGTCCAAAATCTGACCAATCGAGGCTGCCGGTCCGGAGACGGGCATGTCAGTGAAGATTCGTACCTCCTCTTGGTTGTAGGTTCCAAGACGGATTCCGCGCAAGACAGCGAACTCGTTCTCCTTGTCGAAGGCGATGGGGCGCCTCTTGGACAAGCCACGAGGAGTGTTGAGATCCCGGTTGGGATTCAACTCGCCCAGGGCGCGACGAGTCCAGGTCTTCGCAGGGAGGGAAAAGGTGGTGATCATCTTGCTGGCGCACCGCCTCTGCGGTATGCTGGTGCAAGGGTTGAAGTAGGCTCAGCCCTCCAAGATGGTGGTACAAGAAGGTGGAAGTGGTGGTGGTTGGGAATGAGGGAAGCGTGAAGAGTGGAGGGGAGAAGAAGATATTTTCTCTGGAGAGAAGAGGAGGGGTAGAGCAGCTTGCTCGAGAGGGGGGTAGGTTGGAAGAGAAGAGACTGCGAGAGATTGGGTGACGATGGCGGAGTAGCGGCAGGAGAAGGGGGGCAGAGGAAGGTGCGGATCTGAAATTGTGATAAAGCCAACAGGACTGGACGGCGGGGCCAAAGAAGAGACTAACCTGGCGTCATGGCTGCGTTCGCGATGGGGGAGGTCTGGATGCGTTGGGTGTTGAATGCCGTCCGGGCAACGTGGCGGGCGGCGGCGAGGACGGGGGTTGTTGTTTCCTGGGTCCCGGGTGCGGGCCCGGGGCCGGGGCCGGTGCCGGGACGACGGCGATATCGATGGGCGGGGTGTCTTGAGGATGCTGGAAGGTCGGCCATACTGGGCCATATATCAAGCGGACACTGGACTGGGTATCCTGACGGAGGTGGTCAGCCCCCCGTGAGCGAGTGCAGGATAGTGTAAAAAAAGAGGTGGAACGGGCAGGCGCAAAGACATGACCGCGTATTGCAGCTTGGAACAAATCTTGGAAAGTCAACAAATGCCCAATTCCACCATTTGCTCATCCCGTCCAGCGCCAAGCTTTGGGGGCATGTACCACACCCACTGTGATATCCACAGTGGAAAGGTGCCCCGACACTCGGGCCACATAGAGCTGCACCCACCCATGTGACTGCGTGTGAACGTCGCGTCGGGCTTGGTCAAACGCGACGTCAACCTTTGACACCACTTCAAGCAACACCCTTCTCCAGACAACTGACAGCTTGGGACAGCTTGTCGCGACCGTCCATTGATACAAATACCATCTCCATCTGGACTGGCGCTCCAACCCGGGAGGCGCAGGTTCCACAACCTCTACGATGCCACCAGCTTCAGGTTCGCTCCCCGTCTTCCCCGTCCTCCTCGTCCTCCTCGAGATGGACCAATCTCCCCTCCATACTGGCCATCGCTAACATGGACAGCCGCGGACACGATCCGCATCCTAGTCGCGACCGACAACCATGTCGGATTCGAAGAACGAGACCCCATCCGCAAGGACGACAGCTGGCGTACCTTTGACGAGATCATGCAGATGGCCCGCCTGGAGGATGTCGACATGGTTCTCCTCGGCGGCGACCTTTTCCACGACAACAAGCCATCCCGAAAGTCCATGTACCAGGTCATGCGCTCGCTCCGCAAGAACTGCCTGGGAGACCGACCCTGCGAGCTCCAGTTCCTGAGCGACGCCGCCGAGGTGTTTGAGGGCGCCTTTCAGAATGTCAACTACGAGGACCCGGACATCAACATTTCCATCCCCGTCTTTTCCATCCACGGAAATCACGACGACCCGAGCGGCGATGGCCATTTCTGCTCCCTGGACCTGCTGCAGGTGGCAGGGCTTGTCAACTACTTTGGCCGCGTGCCCGAGGCGGATAATATCCAGGTCAAGCCGATCCTGCTGCAAAAAGGGGGCACCAAGCTCGCCCTCTACGGGCTGAGCAATGTTCGCGACGAGAGGATGTTTCGCACCTTTAGGGACAACAAGGTCCGCTTCTTCCAGCCGGCCCAGCAGAAGCACGACTTCTTCAACATCTTGACGGTGCACCAGAACCACCACGCCCACACCGCCACAAGCTACCTACCCGAGAATATGCTCCCCGACTTCCTCGACCTCGTTGTGTGGGGACACGAGCATGAGTGCCTGATTGACCCCCAGAGGAACCAGGAGACTGGGTTCCACGTCATGCAGCCGGGATCGTCGGTGGCCACCTCGTTGATTCCCGGCGAGGCCGTCACCAAACATGTGGCCATCCTCAGCATCACGGGCAAGCAGTTTGATGTCCAAAAGATACCCCTCAAGACGGTGCGGCCCTTTGTCACGCGGGAGCTCGTGCTTGCCTCGGACGCTCGGTTCAAGGGACTGGAAAAGAAAAAGGAAAACCGCCACGAAATCACCAAGCGTCTCATGGCCATTGTGGACGAGATGATTGCCGAAGCCAACGATGAGTGGCAGTCGGTCCACACAGACGCGGATGCCACCGAGCAGCCGCTGCCCCTGATCCGTCTCAAGGTCGAATACACGGCGCCCGAGGGGCTCAAGTTTGAGGTTGAGAACCCCCAGCGATTCTCCAACCGGTTCGCCGGAAAGGTGGCCAACCAAAACGACGTTGTGTATTTCTACAGAAAAAAGACGGGGACAACGAGTAGGTTTGTCCGTTGCTTCCGCCTGTGCATCTACTGACAGCCCTGCAGGACAGAACAAAAATGCGCCCCAGCTCCCCGACCATGTCGCCGAAGCCCTCGGGGCCGGCGCCGACACGATCAAGGTGGACGCTGTCGTGGACGAGTACTTTTCCAAGCAGTCCCTCAAGATCCTCCCCAAGACACACTTTACAGATGCGGTAAATCAGTTCGTTAGCAAAGATGATAGAAACGCTGTCGAGGTGTTTGTGACGGGCTCGCTCGACACTACGGTTAGGGGAATTCTCACCAAGGATCCAACGGGCGAGGGCGATATCCACGCCATGATGGAGGAGCAACGAGAGCAGATGGAGAAGACGCACATCAGTGGCCAGATGCCGGGCCGACGCATAAGGTTCAAGGAGAAGCCGAGCGGTTGGGACTCTGACATCAATGGTCACTGGCGTAGCCGAGCGGAAGCCATCGAGATGGTGCCGCAGTCGCCGGAGCCTGACAACTCGGGACGCCGCACGCAGCCAACCTCTGGCGTCGCCTTTAGTGATGACGACGATGGCGATGGCCTGTTTGGAAGCGCGCCCGCCACGTCCAAGGCACCTCCGAAGAAGGCGGCGGCACCGAGGGCAACCAAGCGAGCGGCGCCTGCGAAGAAGACGCCGGCAGCAAAGGCAGCCCCGGCGAAAAAGGCACCGGCACGGGGGCGCAAGAAGGCACAGCCCTTTGAGGATAGCGACGAAGAAGAGCAGGATGATGATGTGGTCATGGACGACGACGAGGAAGAGGAGCCGGTGCCCCCCAAGAAGCCCGCCCGAGCGACTCGCGGAGCTGCCAAACCTCCGGCTCGACAGACGACGCTCAACTTTTCGCAGTCCCAACGGACCTCGAACCGAGCGCAGCCACAAAAGGTGCACGAGATTAGCGATGATGATATTTCGGACGATGCATTTGAGACGATGCCGACGCGAAGTACTCGTCGTCGCGGGTAGAAGATGGGCTGAGACCGGGGGGGTTCTTTTGGGCCAGGCAGGGTTTGGGCCCGCTGTAGCAAATGTGTCCATGGGAGTCTTTTGGCTGCCGGCATACCAGAAATGTACGGCAATGGTTGAGAACAGAACACAATGTGGACTGGAGCTGGCCAAGGGGTGGAGGCTAGGTAGGTACTCAGGTCAATAAATGTTGTTTGTCAAATCCAAGTCCATGTGCTGGTCATTTTCCTCAGATGCAATGCAATGCACAACCAATTCATACTTCCACCACGTGATATATTCCATCATAACCTTGTCAATCCCATTCCCCGTCATTGTCCCTTCTTTTTCCATTCATCTCCTCTTCCACCACCAATCTTCTTCCCTCCCAAGACCAAGTGCTGCCATAGCGCCAAGACTCCAGCCGTGGTGTGTCAGTCAGCATTCACGTGACAGCCCTCGACCGACTTCGATTCTCGAACCGCGACCAAACCCTCCATTCATCCATCATCATCGCCACATCTCGCGAAACCACGTCGCGCTCAACACAATGGCCAATCACGTCCAACCCGACGCCATGGAGCAGGTCTCCTCCAATGCCGCACCTGCCGCCCTCCCCAACGGCACGCAGCCGGCCGGCGAAGAAGCCGACCCCTCTGCCACCGAGCCCGCCGAGCCCGCCCCCGAACCCAAGCTCGCCACGCGCAAGGACGCCTCCCTCAAGGAGTTTCTCAACAAAATGGACGACTACGCGCCCATTGTACGTCACCACTCCCCACTCCTCCCCAATCCGCCCTCACTGACACATGCCTCGGCACCAGATTCCCGACGCGGTAACAAACTACTACATGACGCGCGCCGGCCTCCCTCCCCCACCGCAGACGGACCAGCGCCTCGCCCGCCTGCTCGCCCTAGCCACGCAAAAGTTCGTCGCCGATATCGCCGCCGACGCGTATCAGTACAGCCGCATCCGCGCGAGCAATACCAGCGCCAACAACCCCATGGGCAGCCTCGGGGCCGCCGCGGGGTTCCCGATTCCCGGACAGCCGGCGGGGCAGCCGGGGAATAAAGACCAGGGGCGGGGCGGGCCGCTGGGGATTCAGAGGCCAGGGTATGGAGGCGGTGGGCAAGGCGGGAGTCAGAACCGGACGGTGCTGACGATGGAGGATTTGGGGATGGCGGTTGGCGAGTTTGGGGTGAATGTGAAGCGGAGCGAGTTTTATCGGTAGGGGGGACTGGTACGAAATGGTCATGGGCGGGCATGAGGGTTTGGCTTTGGGACATTGGCGTTGATGGGTTACGGGTTACGATGGGCGCAAGATTGGGCGTTGGGTTGCCTTTTGATGGCCAGACAGAATGACATGGTCTTTTTCTTGGGTCGGGAGTTGTGAATGCACAAATTGACCAACAGGATGAACTTGGGTCATGTCATGTGTCTCTATTCCCAAGGTCGCAAGGATGCACACAACGACAACATCTATCATCCAGGCATGTCCTCGACGGTCTCTGATCTCGTTCTCCTTGCCGCGAAGCAATCCCCGCCCGGTGTACAAGGCATTCCATACGCTGTCTACGTACATGTGCACGCCTCCTCCTTTGCGCCTCCTTCTATACACATCCAGCTCGTTATTTCCGTGTTTTGTCCCCCCTCCTCACATCTACTTCCTCCCCCAAACGAACCTTTTCCGTGTCCTGTTCACCTGTCAGCACCCCGCCCTGCCCAGCTGTGCAGGGTACTACTCACGGCGAAAACTCGCCCAGCTTGTGGCCAACCATCTGGTCCGAAATGACCACGTCGTGGTACACCATGCCGTTGTGCACCTGGAAGATGAGCCCGACCATGTTGGGGAGGATGGTGGCCGAGCGCGCCTGGGTGCGGATGGGGGTGACCTTTTGGCCGGGGATGACGCGGACGATTGGGAGGCTGTGGGGGTCGGTCGTGTTAGAGCGTCGGGGAGGGGGCGGCACCGGGGGGTGGCTTACGGAACGATGTGCGGTCCTGGAGGGGAGGGGGTTAGCTGGGGGTTGGGGGTTGGGGGGCAGTAAAGGGGTGCGCGTACCTTTCCAGACGGATCGCCCGCCGAGGAGGCGGAGGGTGGGCTGCATGGTGAGCGGTTGATGGGTCCGGGGAGAGGACGTGACTTTTTCAATGTCACTGGCGAGAGCCTCGAAAATGTAAAGCCGATTGGGGTTGTGGATGCCTGAGGCTTGAATTCAACGGAGAACTCGGGGTGCAGTCAGGTGACCACGGGGAGGTTTCGCGTTGCCAAGAAAACCTCACCTCTCGTCCGCATCTCTCATCTCAACACTTGCTGTCGTCAACTCGCCGGGCTGCCATCAACTGGACTTTGCGCCGGAAATTGCAACTCCAGATGATTCTTTTCCAAAATGGAGCCTGCCATGTCTCCAACTCTGCGCCATCGCTCAGCTGGCCTGCGAACTGAATACTGAAAACCGAGAGGAACGGTCAATCATGTCTTGAACTTGCGACCCAACCCCCATGAAAGTTGGGACCTCAAAACAAGGTTGGGAATGGCCATTCGGGGCCCTCTTGAGCTCAGGAGTCTTACGTGAGTCAATCGTCGTCTTGATCGGACTTTGGCAGACACAATACATCGTCTCCCCAACCGCGTGTCAATCCTTTCCCTCTGGGGAGATGGCGAGCATCTTGAGCTCGTCCTCCCGTCTTGCGTCTTGCGTCTTGCGCCAGAACCGACGATCGGATTGCCAGGGCCAGCGCTCCGATGGCCGGTCAGACACGCTGGCGTCATTCTTCACCACATGATGATGCTCCCCGCGGCCGGGTCCGAGCCCTCTCCGCAACCACCAAGAAGCTCGAACTCGAGTCTTTGAGTCATGAACAAAGTCGCCATCGACCAGACGACCAGGGCCATCTCGCAATCGGACGGTTGGGATGAACTGTCACCATCGACGGCACTGTGCCCGATCTTCGAAGCCAACCCCGACATATCTCTGTGCCCATGTTCCCTGCCAGGACCAACCCCCTCCTGAGTAGAGGCGAACCATGACCATGATGGAAAGGAGGGCAATCGGGTCTGTGAGAGGGCCTTGAGCATCGACGCCGACGGGCCCTCTTACGCTTCCCCGAAGCCCTAGTGCTTTGCCCCTCCAACTGCTTTGCACCCTCAGTCTGGATGCCTTGATAGCACGCGGAGGTCCCAACGACGACATCATCCTCGAACACCCAGCCTCGTTCGACCTGATCGTGTCTCGTCCAGCTCGCTCCAGGCTTTCCGCTGCTCCTGGCATATTCTCCAGGACGCATCCCTTCGGTTCCGGATACCCACAAGCCTTTGTCTCGGAGATGGTCCTTTTCAAGATCCAGTGGCACGACTTGCGAAGGCCTACTTTCCTGTATCATGCCAAGACAGCATCTCACCCCCAATGCCTGCTTGGTGTGTCGAAAGAAGAGGACAAAGGTATTTGCAGCCATATCCCCATCCAGAGAGAGCAGAACCCTTCCACTACTTGAGGCTTGGCTGACAGCTCCCAGTGCGACGGACAACTACCGTGTCGACGATGCAGGTCCCGCGGGGAAGAGTGCTCCTACGAAGACAAGAAATGGAGGACCAAGGACCATCTCAGGTCGGAGATTGAGCGACTCCGGGCCGAGCAACAGCAAGGCCACGCCATCATCCAGGCTCTCGCCAACAATGACCCGGGAAAGTGGGAGGTTGTTCTGGACCGGATGCGCAGCGAGGACTCGCCCGACGCCATCGCCCAGTGGATTCAAGCAACCAGCAGCCTTCCAACTACGCCTCAGCGGCCACAGCGAGCGAACACAACTGGGACCGCTGTCTTGGACGGCTCTTCCCCTCCCCATATGTCCTTCGTGGGGTCGGCCCACGACCTGCGACGCGACTCGCTCTCGAACTTCACGTTTGGGAATGCCGAGAGTCCCGATGCATCCAGGGGCAGGTTATTCAGTGCCGCTGTCCCATCCGACCACACTTTTCCGGGAAGGCTGATGTCCGATGCGTCACCGGAAGCTCTGTTCGGCCACCGCGACCACGGCCTCCTCCCGATGGGGCGCTCTGTGGGCTTTGATACGGACATGCCGCCGCCATTCCACCGCGGATCGCTTGTTACGGCCCGACCCTCGACGCCCGAGTTATTTCAGGGGCCAGTTCTTGTGTCTTGGACGACAGTCACACCCGATCTCCAGCTCGTCCAGCAACTGGTCGGAAAGTTCTTTTCGTCTCCGTCTTCACTCCTCCACGTTTCGCAGGCGCAGTTTCTCAAGGATTTCTGCGAAGGGAATCAGCGGTATTGCTCCGCCGCGCTGATCAACGTCATTTTGGGGAGGGCTTGCAGACTCCTGGACTGCCCGTCGCAGCTAATCTCCCAAGTCAGCTTCGGCGATGCGTTCCTGGGAGAAGCCAGGAGACTCCTGGCCGCCGAGCTAACCCACTGTACAATCCCGAGCATCCAAGCCCTGGGACTCATGGCCTTGACGGAGATGGGCCAGGGCAATGACGACGAGGCCTGGGACTTGGCCCAGGAGTCGGTGCGGTCCTCCATTCTCCTGGCACTGCAGACCCAGTTGTTGCCTCCTCTCGATGGCGACGACAAGGCTGTCTGGGCCCTCTCATTTTGTGGGGGGTTCACCGTGATGAGGTATGCTGAACTGTACATCGACTTGGCATATACATATTCGCTGATAATACTGCAAAGGCTCCTGCGACTTCTCACCGGGCGTCTCGAACCCAACGCGGGGCCTTTGTTCATGCGGCTTCAGCCGGACGGAGATGATTTGGGCGAGGATGCTCCCAAACTCCGGCTTGAGCGAGGTATGTCTTGTTTCGTAGTTGGGGTGTTGTCTTGCTAACAAGCGTAGGAATCTCTCTCCAGATGCAGTTCTTCGCCGAGCTTCCCGCCTGCCCTCCTCTCGCTCGCTTCCTCTTTGAGATCACCGAAACCGTCCATACTTTCTCCGCCTACAACTTTGCAAAGGCCATGACGGCCAACGATCTTGTCGAGGCGCATCAAAAGTGTCTCGGTTCGTACTCTGACTTTACCGGGCGATGCTCGTCGGACCCATCTGGCACAGCGGATGGCCTCTTTGCCCAGTAAGAGCCAAAACTCTCTCTCGTTTGGCAAAGTTGCTGACCTTCCCAGCATTTGGTACCACTACTGCCTCCTCAGTCTCCTCCGTCCATTCGTCAACAACACCAAGAGCTTGACCGACGGAGTGGTGCCGAAACTGCGAAACGACGACACGCCCCGGGATGTTTGCGAGCAGTCTTCCGAAGCCATCATCTGCATGACCAGCACGTATCAGAGGCAGTACTCGCTGAAGCGTGTCTTTCCAGCCTTGCCGCACATGGTTCTTTCGGCGGTGCTCTACCAGCTCACCATGGCCATCGACCCACGACACGAGAGCTCCAAGCAGCCTGCAGCCCGACAGAGCACAGCCCACGGGCCGCCACGGCGATCAAGCGAACACTCCTTTCGCCCCCCTATCCCTTTCACCTCGCCCAGGTTCCCCAAGCACGCAGGACCGCATCCTCCCCCTTCACCCACTCTCATGATGCAGTCCGAGCGCGCCCGAAGGCGGAGGGCCTCTGCTTTTGCAGGAACCACAAACTCGCCTCTCAACCCCAACCCAGCCAAACTGCAGTCGTCGGCCTCGTCCGAGACGTCGTCGTCCGACAGCGATGACTCGACGTCGCCCTTTTCCAGCTCGAATTACAACAGCACCGAGTCTGGCGGCTTCCACGAGACGAACGTGCTCCCGGTGTTTACCTCGTCGCCCGCCGACCTCTTCACCATCGGGTCGCTGCAGCTCATCTGCATGAGTGCGTCGCACGGCGGGGCGGCCGAGGCAGCGCGGATTCTACGGCAGTTTGGGAATATCGACGAACTGGCGGGGTCGGGGATTTCGCCAGAGGCGCTGCTGGAGAGGGCTTCGCTGCTGCAGGGGGTGGGGGGGTTCTGGATGGATATGCTGAGGGCGGGGTTGGGGATGGAGGTCAGGGAGGTGCCATTTGTGGGCGTTGTTGCGTAATGGGGGTAATGGGTTGATGTAGAATATCCTTGATGGAAGCATATCTCGAGTCTCATGCTTTACAGTTCCTCGTGCTCCCGCGTCCCCTCCCCAGCATCAGCCATTTTGTCCGCCTCCCCCTTCCCTTCGCCAGCCCCGGCCCCATCCTCCCCACACCCCTTCACAAACCCCCTCAACTCCCCGCCCACATCGGCCCCTACCTCTCCAGGCCCCATCATCCTCTCCACCTGCCACCCGGCCTCCCAGTTCCTCACACACCGAACCACACTCCCCCGCGCCCCCTCCTCGGGCGGCACCACGACGAAGCTGTACCGATCCCGAAACTCTCCGGCAACCTCGTAGAAGGCGTGGTACAAGTCCGCGTCCTCGGGGTGTATCTGGGCGAGGAAGACGACGTCGTCCATGGTTAGCATGGAGGGGTGCTGCGGAATGCCTAGGTCGAGCACGGTGGGGCGGAGGGTGCGGTGGAGGAAGTGCAAGATGCTGTCTCCGGCGTTAGTATGGTGGTTCGGGGAGGGAGAGGAAGGGGGGAGCTACGCTCGAGCGGTATGCGCGCCATGGTGAGTGTCGACCCGGCCGTCGCGGTGGTAGATGCGGATGGTGGGGGCGGGGGAGTCAGAGGGGTGGGGGACGTCGAGGTGGGTGCAGGCGAGGGGGTGGGCGGAGCAGTCAAAGGTGACGATGTTGGGGTCGAGGGGTTCCGTGGTTTGGAGGGTGAGGTATTCTGGTTCGAGGGCAAGGGAGGAGGGTCTTTGGGGTTGTTAGTCTTGTTATGGGGGTGCTGGTAGGAGGGGGGGGCGTACTCGGTTGGCTGCGGAGGTTGGGTGGGAGGTCAGTTTACGGGCTGGGGGGTTAAAGGGGGAGGGGGAGTACATGGACGACTGTTTGTCTAGTTAGCTGTAAGTCCAAAGTCGGAGATTCAGGTACTTGCAAGCTACGAGTGTGTAACCGCTTGCATCCAGGGCGTCTTGTAGCTGTCGCTCGCTAATGTGATTCCATGCCCTCGTCTGCCAAGCAAAGCTGGCGAACAAGGCCAGTGTCCCCGACGAGTACTTCATGCTGGATAAGAAGAATGGACTTGATCGAGGAAACCGGAATACTTCCGGGGGGGGATGTTTAATCTTTCAACCTGAAAATGTAAGGAAAAGGACAACTTGCATACAACACTGGCAGTTGTCGGATACAGTTGGAACATAGCGCCATTCAGCCTTTAAAACAGCAAGTCGATGGCCATGGACGGCGCATGGCGTGGGATTTGGCTCTTAGCCGGTTCATGTTGCAACGGCACTAGCATGAGACAAGTAACCGGTTGAATAAGACGCTGTGCTACGGAGCAAGATTTAGGGCCGGGTCTTTGCTGACAGGTGGCTTCAACCCCTTGAATTTGAGAAGCCAAGTTTGATGTGGCAGAAAAAAGGAGAACAAAACAAACCCCAACGCCAAAGCGACAGCCACCCTTTCGGCCACACAAGAGACAACACCCCTACTCGTCATACAAAGAAGTATCCACCTCACCCTCCCTCGCCGCCTTGGTCGCATGCGGACTCGTCACCCGGATGCCATTTTCCACCCTCGCCAGCGTCAGCCCGAAGCCCTTGTGGTCGCACCAGCTCCTCGTCATCTTGACCGCCGTCTTGATCTCGCGCCCATTCAGCTGCCACGCCGCCAGCTCCTTGATATCCTCGGCGTCCAACCCCCCTTCTGCATCTTCCCCTTCCTTGGCAGACGGGGGCGGCAGCCTCTCGAGAAACTTGGTCCACACCACCCCCCTCGCCTCGGGCGTCAGACTCTTGAACAGCAAGTGCAAGCTCACGCGGCTCCGAAACGCCGTGTCAATGGTGCTGTACAGGTTGGTCGTGAGGAAGATGATGCCGCGGAAATACTCGAGCTCCCTCAAAAAGATGCTCACCAGCTCGTTCCTCGCAATGTCCTGCGGGTGGCGCTCGGCCATGAACACGTCGGCCTCGTCCAGCAGGATCACAGCGTCCCACTCGGTCGCCATCTCAAACACCTTTTTGATGTTGGCCCCCAGCACCGCCGCGCTGATGCCCAAGTCCTCGGCCTGCAGGTAGAACAGCGGCTTGCGCGTGCGGTCGGCCACCGCCTCGGCCATGAGCGTCTTGCCCGTCCCCGGCGGCCCGCTCAGCAAGATGATGAGCCCGGAGCCCTTGCCGACGATGACGTCCTCGAGCGCGGTGCGGGTGCGGCGCTGCTCGCCGTGGCTCTCGACAAACGACATGACCAGGTCCTTTTGCTGCTCGTCGTAGACGAGGTGGTCGAACGCGCCGGCGTTCCACGTCATGGGCGAGATGTCCTCGACGAAGAAGGACACCCAGAGCTTGTTCTTGAGGGCGTAGCCTTGGATCAGCGGGAGCATGTACATGAGGTGCGGCGAGCCGTCTTCGAGGGCGAGCAGCGCGGCCTTGTTGCGCGCCTGGGCGTCTTCCGAGAGGCGCTGGAGGGTCGAGCTGGGCCGGGGGGGCTCCGAGGTGTTGACGGTGCCGCCCGTGGGAAGGGGCATGAGGCCTCTGCTGGGGGGGCTGGGGTCGCTGTGGCCGACGACGAGGGTCTGCTTGGCTGTCTGGGGGTCGGTGCCCTCGCGCGCGCCTTGGGATAGGTGGTGCTTGTTGTAGCCCATGACGTCGACAAGGACACGGCCGTCGACCTGAGTTTTGCGAGCGTTCTTTTCTTCCTGGTAGATGGCGATGCCCTGGTAGTTGGCGTAGACGAGGCCCTGCAAGTCAAGAACGCGGCGGCCGCGGGCGGTGAGGCGGGCGACCATGTCGGTCTTGGCGTCGAAGAAGTCGAGGGGGTAGGCGGGGAGCTCGGCGATGGGCTGGTTGCCCGAGAAGGAGGGGATGCTGATCTCGTAGTCATCCCAGAGGAAGCCGGTCCCGTTGAAGCGGAGGACCTTGGTGCTGACGAGGAGCTCCTTGGTCGTGCCCACGGTGCGATAGGCCGTGTCGTCGACCTTGCAGAGGAGCTCGCAGTTGTTGCCCCAGGCGACAACGGTCGTGTTCTTGGGGAACAGGGCCCACGCCAGCTTGAACGACACGAGGCGCTCGGTGAGCAGCTGCTTGAGCTTGATGCGCGTGCCGGCGAAGATGTCGTCGAGCAGGCGGACCAGCAGCTGCATAAAGGGCCGCAGGGGCGCGGGGTCCTTGTCGGCCTCGAGGGCGCGGGACTTGGCGAGGATGTCGTCGTAGGCAAAGTACAGCTCGCGGAAGGGGTGGGAGAAGGTGGCCGTGTCTTGGACGTCGAGGTGCATGTTTTGCTTTGTGAGAATGTCGGCGAGGGCGGCGACGAGGAGGGGGCTCTGGACCTCGATCTGGTGGTAGCGCAGGCTGTGGCGGCCAGAGATGACGGGCTTCTCCTTGTCCTTGATCTTGAAGACGCGGATGGCGACGCGGTCGTGGGCCTTGGCGACGCTCTTGCTGAGCTGCTTGGGGGGGTAGTCGACCCATTCGAAGCAGCCGTCATGGCTGTTGGGGCCTTCGTACAGCGTCTTGATGGCGAGACTGGAGCCGGGCTCGACGGCGGTGGACGGGGGCACAGAGGCCGACGACGAGGCCCCGAGCTTCCTCTTGGTCTTGGTCTTGGTCTTGGTCCGGCTGGTTTCCGTCTCGGTGTCGGAGAAGTCGGCCAGGGTCTTGTCGCTGCTCTGGCCGAGGTGTTGGAGCTTGTAACGCCACTTCCAGAGCTTCTCCGAGACGTCTTGCTTGTCCATCATCTTGGGCGAGTGGGGGAGAGTACTCGGTATGGGAGGAGGGCGAGGGCGAGGACGACGGTGAGAGCAGCTGGTGGGATAAATAGTCCATCTTGCATGTTGACGTTGGCTGCCTCGCAAGCCTCAAGCCACCGTCCATGTAGGACTCATCCGGGGTCCGGGGTACCGCGTCCTGGTACGGGGATGGGAGTTGAGGACGGGGCCATGGTCGACGGTGGTTGCCTCTGGGGCTGGCGGGGGTGGCGTTCTCTGTCCAGGACCTGACCAGCCCTTCAACCTTGGCCCCTCGCCGGTCCAGTCATGGTCGATGGAGTTGAAGATGAGGGAGAGAGATCATGGTCGACGCGGGGTGCCTGGAGTTTTGCGACAACCTGTCCATTCGTGAATCGCCATCAATTGCCGTTGGACATGGAATATTGTCCTGGATCAAAAATCAACAACATGTCGGTGGTTGGACAACTCCAACGTGTTGAAAACGCCCCGAGTGGGAGGACTCAGGAGTGTGCCTTGCCTGGCAAGGTAAAAAAAAGGCCCCTGTAAAAATGGTCCGACAGTGGAGGTTACCGCCCAGGACCGTTGCCAAGGCTTCAGGCAGACTCGCTCGCCTTTCAGTGCGCAAATGGAACAGAGATAACTTGTATCAAGCAGCAAAAAGATTGCGTCAAGAGGGAATCGAACCCCCCCCTCAACCTTGGAAGGGTTGAATCCTAACCACTAGACCATTGACGCTGAGTCATTCCATTGGATGAATGTGGCTCGCAGTAAAGCTATTCATGGTCGCGCTCTGATTCGAGAGTCTGCAAAAGATGCACCGACACACCAAATGGACAGACATGAGCACAAACTATTCTCAACCATGCCCTCTCAAAAGACGGCCGCATTTATCACGACAGATGGATACAGCCATGTTGCCCTCTTCTCATTCCCCATCTCCCAGGTTCCAGGTCCCAACACTTCACATCAGACATCATCATCAGTAACAAAATCATGACTGTCATGTATGTAGGGTGCTATTTTGACCTATGCCATCCCGGCCGCTGCATGTCCTGCCACTGCATGTCCGCCAACCGACAGTACGAAGCACCAGAAACCCAGAAACCTCCCAAGTCAATAAAGAGTAATTGATGCTGTGCTGCCCATGATTGCCTCCCGTATCTACATTTGGACGAGGCCCAAAGAAAACAACCCCCGAAAAAACGCCCAGCCAAGGCAAAGCCGCTCAAACGCCCCAGGGACATGACAATGTTGGTTGCTCCTATGGGAGCGGGGAATCATTCATCGTGTCCTGTACAGAAAAGCCGCCCAGGGAACCCCTCCACCGCCCTTATCGTTCCTCTCCCCCAGCTGTCACCGTTCTTCAGTAGACCGGGCCTTGGTTGAACTGGCCGCCAGAGTGGCGAGGCCGGAACATGTCCTCAATGCGGCGGGCGTGAACGGCAATGCTCGACAGAGTCTTCAACGTGGGATCGTGAGGCGCGACGCTGTTGATCTCGTGGAAGAGGGCATCCGCTCTGTCCTTGACGAGCGCCATGATCTTGGGCGTGACGCCGCGGACTTGGTCATCCTGCAACATGTCAGCTCGGCATTCGGGAACAGCAGGGGAGTCAAAACATACCAGGTTGGGGACCATGCGGTCAAACGCGAGGACGGCAACCTCGAGCCAGTGCACCTTGTCGACAATCTTCTCCGACGCGCGGTTGAAGTTGCTGCTGATCGTCGCACCGACCGACAGCAAGACAAGCGGCTGGAGCTCCGTGATGCACGCGGGGCTGTACTTGGACAGGACTTCCTGGAAGATGGCCTCGGTCTTGTCCGTGTCATGGAGCCATGCGAGGATGGCCTCGTCCGTGTTGTGAGCTCGCATCAGGCTGTCGATCCTATCCATGGCATTCTGGAGCTCGCGCATCTCGCGCGTCTCACGGTTCGAGGCCGGAGCAAAGACAACCTGCTCCGGGAAGTGGTGCGGCTGCGCGTGGTGCTGCGGAGCAACATGCTGGGGGGCATGTGATTGTTGATGCGATTGATGCTGCGGCTGGTGCTGCTGCGGCTGGTACGTGACAAGCTCACGGGCAGCCGGGGCCGGCTTGCCGTGCGATCCAACACTGTCGCGAGACCGGCCATGGCCGAGACCATGGTCCTGCACAACGGGCTCGCGCTCACGCTCACGCTCACGCTCACGCTCGCGATCCTGCTGGAGCTGCAGCTTCAGCTCGGCCAGATCATTCTGAAACTGGACCTGCGAGGCTGCCAGCGACGAGATGGCGCTCGAGAGATCCATCGTCTGCCCGACCAGGCGATCCAGCTTCTCGTCCTCGGCACGACGGCGATCCTCCATCCGGTTCTCCATCCGGGCGATGGCGTCATTGAGCTGAGCACCGACATCCTCGACGACGCGCTGATGCACCGTCTTGGCCGTGATCGTGGCGATGTCGGGCACAATGGCCTCGAGGGACTTGGTGATCTGCGCCTCGATGTAGTAGTTGACGTTGTGGCTGACCTTGT
The DNA here is from genome assembly GCA_030685255.1 of Podospora conica. Taxonomy (NCBI): domain Eukaryota; kingdom Fungi; phylum Ascomycota; class Sordariomycetes; order Sordariales; family Podosporaceae; genus Podospora; species Podospora conica. The sequence goes on along the minus strand of MU839466.1, from coordinate 255,000 downwards.
CCGAGATGGTCTTGACAATCTCGGGCTTCTGCATGCTCTGGCTGACGGCACCGGGCAGGAGCCGCTGGATCTCCTTCTGGAGCGTGTTCGTCTGCGCCCCGGTCCGCGCCGTCAGCTGATCCGAAACCGTCTTGTCCACCGCGTGGCGAAGGGCGGGAATCACGCTGCCGCTGATCTGCTCCTCAATGTGGCTCTTCATGACCGACTCGACATTGTCGTTGAGCACCGTCGAAACCATCTGCAAGAGCGCCGACTGGTTGGTGACAAAGGCGGAATCCCGGTTGTCCTGGAAGGCTTGCATCTGCTTCATAACGTCCGAGAAGACGGAATCGAACCGGCCCGAGACCGACGAAACAAGACGAGACTCCATGTTGGCGACGAGCGAGTCGAGGTGGTCTTGCGACACGACGGGCGTCGTCGGGGCAACATCGCTGAACTGGTTCGTGAGAGCAAGGGCCGACGAGTCGGCGGCCGGAGGGCCGCGTCTGCCAGAGTTCTTGTTGGGCGACATGATGGTTCGGCTGAGATCACCCGGCCCGCTGAGCGAAGGCAGGTCGCGGTCCGCGGCAGCTGCCGCCGCCCTATCAGCGGCATTGCGTTTCTTGCGCCCCTTCTTCTCGGCCCTCTCGGTCTGCGGCACCGGCGTCTCGACCTCGTCCTTGCGCTCCAGCTTGGGCGTCGCCACGTCTTGGCCCTTCTTGTCTTCCGCGCCCTTCTGGAAAGACTCCCTGCCACCTCGAGCGGCGATGCGGATCTGGGGCGTCGCGTGACCGTCAGCGGGCGTCGCGGGCGTCGGGGCCTCCGAGGGTGGCTGCGTGGGGGGGCTGGCGAGCTTGTTGATCTTGGCCATGCCAGCATCCACGGCATCGGCAGACGAGATGACCTTGTTGTCCTTGGTCCACCCGAGCTCTCCTTGCTTGACATTGATGCAGGTGACTCCCTTAGAGTGCATCGCATAAAGCTCAAAGAGGGTAGGCTCCTCACTTTCGGAAGACGAGGAGGATGCATTCTCTACAATGCTGAGGCTGCGAAGGATGCCCTTCTTGGCCCACGAGTACTCTCGGATACCACTGATGACGGCAGTAGAGTCAGGCATGGGGATCGAGGGGTCTTGGGCCACGAGGCGCTGGATGTACTCGACCTGCGACAGGTTCTTGAGGCCGTACTTGGGCGCCGAGAGGTGCAGGAAGTAGATCGAGTTGCGAGTGGGGTGGCCGACGACGATCATACTCGAGGGAGCATGGTACATGACGCTGCAGACGGCGTCCGACTCCTTGTTGTGGGGGAAGTTGAACTCTTGCACCGGCTTGCCCAGGGCGAGATCCCAGAGCTGGAGCGTGTGGTTCTGCTTCATGCCGACAATCATGTATCGGAGCGCCACCCGCTTCTGGTAAGGTCGGAACTTGTCGAGCAGCAGCACCGACGTGGGCCACGCCTTTTCGCCCTCGGGCGTCGACGTGAGCGTCATCAGGGGCTCCTTGATCTCGATCGACGTGTTCATGGGCATGGGCACCGAGGGGTCGGAACCCTCCTTGACGGCCACCAGATCACGGACGTCCCAGAACTTGACGCGGCCCGACTTATCGAGCGACACGACAACGCTGTCGTCCTGGCTGAAAGTAAAGTCCTTGCCGGCCTTGCCCGTGTTGATCTTGAGCGAGCACTGCTTCAGAAGCCTCTCGGTGTCCACGACGCGGTCATGCCCTTGCTTAAAGAGGTTATGCTCGAGAATGAAGGACGGCCAGATGATGTTGATAGACTTGCCACGGCCCACAGCAAAGAACTCGGGATGCACCGACGAAGCCCTGGCTCGGGTCTTGAGGATGCCGCCCGGAGCATCTCCCTCTTGCGTCGAGATGGGGGGCAGGGCGAAGCCGTACTGCTCGGGGTGCGTGTCGCCGAGATGATCGCGGTCGCCATTCTTGAGCTGGACCCAGTACACGGTGCCGCTCACGCCGGTGCCGATGATGGCCTCCTTGCGGTGGTCTCCGGGAGGGGAGCTCGAGATGGCGACGTTGAAGATGCGGTCCTTGGTGTCGGTGAACAGCTTGGCATCCTTACCATCCTCCTGTCGAATCACGCGAAGGCCACCAGCCTTGGACATACCATAGGCCATGTACGTCTCGGACCCGGAAGCGAGGTTGCGGTCCACTTGATCAAAGTCCTTCTTGAGCCGGGCAATGTCGAGGACCGAGTCGTCGCGGAAGGTGGGGCGGGGGAGGTCCGACTCGAGCAGCGAAATGGCGATCCAAGGCTTCATGGGGAAGTTGTACACCTTGACGGGCGCCTCGAGCTCCTCGACAACAATCTCGTCGGCGTCGGCGCTCTCCCACGAGTCCGCGACGCCGTGAGTGCCGTGCGCGGCCTCCTCGATGATGTCCCTGACCTCCTTGGCGACGTCGGGGGCAAGCGTGGAATCGAGAACCGTGTTGTTGGGCTCCCGGTCGAGCTGCTTCTTGATGGCCATGGCCGCAATCTGCGCCGTCTGGTTGAACTCGTGCTCGGTTCGGGCGTTGTTGAGGTTGTGCATGTCCTGCGCAAGTTCCGCCTGGGCTTGTTCCTCCTGGACACGAGCGATGGCCTCGCGCGCCTCTCGGTCGGCCTGCTCGGCGATGCCGCTCACGGCCTGCGCGACGCTCTCCTTCTTGTCGCCATTGACGCCCTCCCCAGTGTTGTAGGCACGAGTATGGCTCCTGTCGGACTGGGGCGACATGTTCTGGTGGGTTGATCGGGGCGCGCTGGCCTGCGAGAGGGGCGACGGGGCATGTTCGAGCTTGCGTCGTGCGTGTTCGGGGCTGGGAACCGCGCCGCGATCAGAGAGCGGACGCTTCTGATCTTGGTCGGAGTGTGCCGAGTCGGGCTTCTTAAGGATCCGAATGGGGGCCGCAGCGGCATGGCCCGATGCAGAAGCACCAGGTGTGGTGGACGTGGGCGTGCGATGCACCGGTGATGTGCCTGACAGATCTTCGAACGGGTTGCTGTGGCCACCATGCATGCCGTACTGGTTCGATGTGGCGTGCGAGTGCTGGGAGTGGGGCGTCGAGTCGAACTTTGGATGGGGGGACCCCATGTGCTCGCGGTCGTAATCAAAGTCGGACTGCGAGCGCATCGCGTCAACCAAGGTAGGCTCGGCAGAGCGATGCATGTCGTCCATATCTCTTGCGTCATCGTCCCCGGGCGGCGGGGTGAGGATGCTCTGTTCTTGCGGCTCGTTGCTATCATTCTGGCTGGGCTTCGGGCGATGGAGGAGATCCAGCAGGTACCGCTGCGTCGTGTCAGAGGTCGGAGCGGCCTGGTTCCATGTGGAAGGAGCTGGCGGCTCCGGCTTGGGCTGCTCGGATTGCAAGTTGCCCTTCATAAGAGCAGCGAGAAGACCTGTGGGGTCGGCCGAAGTAGGTGCAGGCGCGTGGATGATGGTGGGGGCGGGGGGGTTGGTAAAGGGCATCGGATGGTCGCGCGCCGAGGGCTGCGAGTTGTGAGAAGCGCTGGGGCCATTGAACTTGAGGAGGTTCAGCAGATGAGCGGTTCTGTCGTCGCTCACAGGCGCGGCGCCACGGCCAGTTCCAATGGGGTTCATCATGCCCGGTGGATACTGCGAGGTGCCGTGATGGACCGGAGGTGTGGGGGCGGCCATTGGAGGGAAGAAGGAGGCCGGCGAGTCCATGCCATCCTGGTAGTGACCGCCCGGGTTGGGCGAGTCGGTATTGGAGTGATGGCTGTAGAAGGACTGCTGGCCACCCTGGCTGTGGTTGTAGCCAAAGTGCGAGTTCTGGTCTTGACTTGGGCCAGGGCCGGGACTCGGTGACGACTGGCGGCGTAGCTGGGCCAGGAGGGTCTCGGTGGGATCGCCCGAGGCGCCGCCATGATTGTACGGGTTGGCCATGGCGAGGTGGTGTGTGGCCGGGCGGGTAGTCCCGAGGGAGTCGGGATGGCGATGGCTGGGAGGAATGGAGATGAAAGAAGCCAGAAGCCAGAAGCCAGAAGCCGCAGCGAGATAAAAGGCGGGTAACGAGTTGGGCTGCGGAGCGAATCGAGTGTCGCGGGTCAACAGAACTGAGCACTGGGCAGCAGATGGACCCGGGGCTCAAGCAAGGCAAGATGGAATTGTCTTCTCTTTCGCAGGCGGAGCACTTCCGGAACAGCAAGAGGACGGCGGCGAGATGCTATGCGGAGATGAACAAGAGAGAGGGAAAGAGCAAGAGAAAAAAAGAGGCGGAAGTCGGCCCAACCTCAATGGACGGACGGGACGAGGTTGAGAGAGGTGGTGTTTTGCCCAAGACAAACCGGCGCGGAAAATATTGCAAGCTCGGTTTTCGCAGCAACGGGCGAGGTTGGGATTGGGCCTCTGCGGTGCTGCTGGCAGTTGGTGGCCCGTGCCGTCCCCACACCCCTCTTGGCACCTCGTTCCACTCTGGGTGCATCAGGGTGCTCAACTGCTGGCACGGCGCGCCCAATCACACACGGACACATTCATGGGCAGCGAGGCAGCGAGAGTCGAAAAGGCATGGATGATCAGACTCGGAGCCGTCCGACTGGCGAAGGGGGAGCATCTTGCAGGCAGAACGGCGGCGTGGTTGGCTTCTCTTTGTTGGAGAGGGAAGAGGGTGTGAATTGTGCATACAGTCTCGACAGTATACATTTGCATTTGCATCTGTCTACTGCGGACCAACTGATCAAGATCCAAGTCCCCTGGGCCAAAGTTGGGATGGCGTTGCGGTCCTTGGTGCTGCCTTTTCCATGTCCCGAGACAGTTCGGGCAGACAAGTCCTCGGGTATCTGCCATATACCGAAGAAAGTGCTCAAGAAGTGACCCGCTCTGATCGGTCCTTTGGCCTTTTCTGTCCCCGGCCAAGAGTCCTGCACCGAGGATATGTCGCGATGCGGTGTCACGCGTGGAGGTCGGGTTGGGCTTGAACTTTGCATAGGCTGGAGTCATGGACGGGACGAGGAGACTCGGGAGTGTGGGGCTCAGGCAAGGAAGCCCGGCTTCCCGTCCGCTCGGCTTAGATAAGCCCCCCTGGGCAATGGGCATTGGGCAAATACCAAAATTTTCAGGCCCCTGGCGTCATGGGCACCTATTCACAAATCCATTCACAACCCCGTGTCCACTGCAACTGTTCCATTGTCCACTGTACGCCTTGGACTTGCGCCAACGACAACCATGGGCTCCTGACCCGCGTTCAGAAGCAGACGAACCTCGACGCAGACGCAACTTCCGGGTTCCCGAGCATCGAATACCAAGTTATCGCACAGGCACAGCAGGCGGGTCTCTCCCCAGTGTCCCCAGACTCCCCACGCGACCGCCTTCCATCTTTGTTTTCCTCGGCCGCCAGTCGCAAAGCCGGCCTCGGTCGTCTCTGTGGGACACGACACGAGCTGCGACACCTCGCCCACCTCCATCCCCAGGCTGCGCAACAAGATTAGACACGCTCAATATCTATATACCATCCTCCCTCCAGGTCGCCGCCATGTTCTGCCTCCGCAGGTATGCATCCCCTCCCCATCCACCCCATGCGACCCAAGATAGATGCTGACCTTCCCCCTCCCAGCTGGCTTCCCCTCCTCTTCATCCCGACCAACGCCTCGCCCTCCTTCATCTTCCTCTTCTTTATCTGCACATACTTTCTCAACCGACCATGCCTCTACTGCTCCGTCCTCCTCCTCATCCTCTTCCTGACCTCGTGCAACTGGTCCGACCGATGCTTCTTCGACTTTGGTAGCAACTGGTTCCAGCCCCGGACCGGCGCAGGCTTCACCTACCCACCCGACGACCATACCAGCACCACATCGCCCGAGATGGTGACGGCCTCGGCCGTCATCCTGGACATGGTCAACACGACGGCGGGGGCGCTGGCGACGGCTGCGGCAGACAAGGTGTCGCAGACGCGGGTAGAATGGACAGGGCTCGGGCTGGAGTGGCTCCGGGGCCTGCTGGGAAAGAGGGAATGGCGGGTCGACTGTTTGGATCTTTATATTCGGTTGTGAGGGTACGACTACGGCTACGGCTACACGGTGCCGCAAGGCTATACGGCGCCTCGAGGAACGGGGCTTGCGACGGACGATGCCCGAGGCCTCGAGGCTGGGGATAAGCACTCGCTGCGACAAGAGTGGCTGATCCTGAGTCTCAGATACGCGGTCATGTCGGCCAACCAGCTCCATACGGGACATTGTTCCTGTCCTCGATGAACCCTGGGAAAGACCGCAAGAAGAATCGGACGTGACATGTTTCGCCACTGCACCAACCACCCGATGGACCTCTTTCCACCTGGGCATGGACAATCGTCAGCCAGATGGATCGAGGCATTTGTCACAGCCAAGTTTGCGAGCACCCATCGTTTGAGGACACAGCAGGCAGCAGAACCGCGACGTCGGCTGATGTTACACGATTCGTGCTTTGATACCGGTATATCGTGACAGAGGGGAATGCAGCTGGCAGGCTCATCCAGTTGTCAGACGGAAGAAGACGCTGGAACCTGGATGGGACGACTAGTCGGCTTTCGTGGACACCATACTCCACGTCTCACCGTTTCGAGGCCCAGTGACCTTGCCCCATGATCCGGCAGCAGCGTCTCTGCCAGCTTTGCGAGTCGAGGTGGTACGCGGTCTCGGCACCGGCAACCTGTATACGAACAGTCATGGCGCTGACGGTCTTGGCCGAATGCCGAAAGGACGGGAAGCATCAAGTTGGACTAGGTAACTAATGTCATTTGCATAATGGAGATGGGGGCTGCCAGTTTATATAGCGGCTAGCGATAAATCCGGTTTGGCATCACCACATGCAGTCTCCCAGCATCCAGATTCCAGCATCTACTCGAGAGGGGTCCCGGAGATCGGTGATGTTTCGGATCTTCAGGCACATGTTTGTATAGTTCATGCACGACAAAGTTGGGGAAAATGTAGGCAGTATTCTAGAAAGTCCCGTGTGGAATGGCACTCGAGCCCGTCACATGGTGTTTTGGCGCTATTAAAAGCGCACACATGTCGAAAAAGTTGGACAAAAACCGATCAAGCGAGTGTGGAGCAGGCGGGCAAGATGGAAAGATGGAAAGATGGAAACCGATGAAGCGGGATTCCAATGGGAACAAAAGCAAGCCGGCGGCCCGGCGAGGCAGCGGTCTTGTCGGGTCTAGACCGCAGGGTACCGTGCTGGAATCAAGGCCCAAATGGCGCCATGTTTGGGGCCTTGGTGGGAGTGGGAGTGGGAGGGATTCGGGAAACTTGGCCGGCCCCCGCAGCTCGGCGCGGCGGTGGGCGGCAAAGCCGCAAGACCTTTGAAACGCCCGTGGCTTGGCCATCTGCAGCATCCGGATGCCGCAACCTGTTCATTGTCTGATTTGCGGTAGGGTCGAGAAGGGATCGACTTCTCGATTGAGGATGGAAAGAAAGGCTTGTATATACAAAGTTTGGAAAAGAGAGTTCCCAAAGTTGACGGGGTATTCCGACGGATAGTAACTGGGCGATGGAGGCATGCAAGTACTGTGGAGAGGGGCCGAGGGGCCCTGGGCCCGTCTTTTGTTGTAATGACGTAGTTGACCCGATTGTCATTTTCCGCGCCCTATTTTCCCACGATTACGAATGCACCATCCCATCATCCCATGTTGGGGAACCAGTAGACCCTTCTTCCCTTCCCCTTCTCCCCCTATTTGTCAGTGTTGTCCTCAAAGGAAAAAGGTGTCGAGAACGAAGGGTCTAGACCTCGACCAGAGGTCTATTGTCTCAGGTTTTCCTCCCAAGACGGCCTTTGCCACTGTCCACAGCATCGGGACCCCACTCGTCCACATCGCCTCTGTGTTGTGTGTCTCGGTCATCAAAGGCCGATGACGACAGGTGACGCAGCGGTAGTGAGAGCCGGGGGCCAGCGCCCCGGGATCGATGACTGTGATGACGGCCCGAGGCGGGCTATGTAATGGTACATCTGTGGCCTGTGGCCTGTGGCTATCGAGGTTCCTGGAGCATGCCGGTGAACATGTCAGGAGGGGACAGACAGCTGCTAAACATTGACGGGACATGCAGAAACACGCAGTTTGTTGGTTGCAAGGGGAAATCACACCAGACTTGGGGGACCCCGATGGCCTCACGCGACCTTGGTCCCAGGTACCGCGTGCGACCATGGACGACGTGTGGTGTCTCCTTCGCCATGAGTGGGATGGGGAATTCCCATGATTTGATTTTGGGGGTCCAGCCAAGAAACACGGTGCAAGGCGCTATGCTGCGGAAAAAGACCCCACCGTCCCTCCCACCAGTCCCCTGAGTTCCTCTCCAACCATCCACCATCCACCATCCACCGTCCACCATCCATGTCCGCCGTCCGTCTCGAGTCTCCGAGTCCCCGCCCCTGACCGCCGCATTCACCTATTATTCCCTGCCTCGCCCTCCCGTCGCCCTCTCCCTCCCCTCCGAACCCTTGGACCGGGCTGCAGTTCTTTTTGTTTCCTCACCGACTCTCGCCGTCGCCTTGACCCTCCCCGACCACACCTACATACCTCTGCCACCAGACAGACACCCGCGCCCTTGCTCGACGACCACGATCCCCTCGTTTGCCAAAGAGAAAGAAGGGGGGGGAAAAGACACAGAGACACAGAGACACGGAGACAGGAGACAGGGTCAGCTCGAAAAATACCTTGTGGGCGCTGCGCTGGACTCGGCGATCGGACGGGAACCATCATCGCTTCCAGGCCCTTCTCTTTCCCCTTTCGCTGCATCGGCCAGCCGATCGCTCCTCTTTGGGCTCCCTCTCTGTCGGGGCTTCTTCAGAGTTGGACTGGCGCGCATTTGCAATTGCGGATTTGGCTGGGGCGAACGACATCACAGTGCATACCGAGTACAGGCGGGTACCCACCCACGCGTCAACCCGTCGACATCATCCCCGATCCATATCCTCAAAGGGCTCCCCCCCCCACCCTCCATTTTTGCGACACTCCAGAACTGAACTGCGAATATACCACTCGTCTTCAACCTTCCCCCACCGCCTTCTCTCCTCCACCACGCGACATACACGAGAGGTTGCGCCCCACGATCCCACCTTCGACAACGCCTCCCCGCCTACTTCGACGAACCCCCCCCCCCACGACACCGACACTACCACCTACTCACTTACATCGCACCAAGATGGCTGCTCAATAAACTTTAGCCAAGAGGAATCCGCCCTTGGTCCATCACAAAGTACCTACCATACACCGACCCACTCACTGCGACGACGAGACGCGACCAAAACCAAGGTCACCAGCATTGTCGTCTCCCATCGTCCCCCGTCTCCGCCTCCGGCGCATACCCCAACATGAAGGCAGCTATCGCGATGCCGTCGCCTTCGTTGATGGGAACACCCGCACACCCGTTTCCGCCATCACGCTCCGGCAATCAACAGTGCTTCTTCACTAGCAAACCCACTAGTACCCCCTCGGCATCACCCCATCACCCATACTCTGTTGGCCAGAGCAGCGCACCGAAACTGTCCCCCGGCGCCCACCGCTCCCTCCAAGATGCTCGCACACCGAGTCCCAACTACTTCGGCCTCGCCGTCGAGCCAAACGGCGACCCCCGGGACTCGTCTCTGCTGCCCCGCGAGAACTGGAGCCCGTCCTCGTCGGTCAAGTCGTTTGCGGCCGCGATACCAAAGCCGGTGCCCATGGAGGCGAACCCAGACTTTGAGGCCTTCCGGAGGCAGGCCGACATGAACCGCGGCAAGACCGACTTCAGCCTGACCACCACTCACTTCTCCCTCACAGCCAACACCGCCCACACCCCTGGGGCGGCATTCACACCCTCGGCCGCCCAGAGACCCCGTCCTCCGCGGTGGCACACGCACACCAGCGATGCCTCGGACGCACCCTTTCCCCGCATGGGGCCGACCGCGAGGGCAAAACAAACCACCGACGCCGACAGCATCAGGGACTCGGCCTATGCGTCAGGAGATTCCAAGCGCAACTCGGAGGCGTCCCTCAACCCTTCCTTCTTTCCAGCCATGTCCCGGTTCGAGTCCCCGGCATCGCTGGAGCAGCCGTTCTCGGCACCCGATCAGGCACGGCTCAGCTCGCTCATGCTTCGAGCCCAAGAGAGACACCCATGCATGTCTCTTTCGCACGAGAGGACGAACTTGCCGTCTCCCACTCCCGGGCAGGAACACCCGAGAGCCGAGACGCTCCCCCCGAAACCGGAAGCCGGCAGTCCAGGGATGATCAGCCCGAAGCAACTGCGAGATATCCTGGAGAGCGAGCAGGCCGAGCACACGCTGGTCTTGGACCTGCGGGTGTCTCCGCAGTATGCCCAGTCGCGCGTCAAGGGGGCCCTGAACCTCTGCATCCCGACGACTCTTTTGAAGAGGGCCACTTTCAACCTGGCCAAGCTCCAGCAGACGTTCCAGGGCGAGCAGGACCAGCAGCGGTTTGCAAGCTGGCGGGAGGCGAGCTGTCTTGTTGTGTACGACGCGCAGTCGAACGACAAGCGGGATGCCGTCTCGGCCATGAACATGATTAAAAAGTTTGCCAACGAGGGCTACACGGGCTCGGCCACCATCCTGCGCGGTGGCTTCAACGCCTTTGCCGCGGCGTATCCTCAGCTCGTCGACACGACGTCGGGGCGGTCGTCTCCAGGCTTCTCGCTCGGAGGCGGCGCGCTGGCCGGGCAGATCCCTCCGGTGATTGGAGGCGTGATGCTCCCCAACATGCCCAACAAGGCGAACCCCTTCTTCAGCAACATCCGGCAGAACCAGGACCTCGTCGACGGCGTCGGGCAGATGGACGTTAAGCTCCCCGCGGGCGTTGACCTGACCCGCTTGCCACGGTGGCTTAGAGACGCGGCCGAGGTCAAGGACCACGGCAAGCAGGTGTCGGACAAGTTCCTCCGGATCGAGCTGACGGAGCAGTCGCGCATGCGAAACGCCTACTCCATCGGTGGTGGGAACCAGGAGATAGACAAGGTGCAGCTCTCGGGGATCGAGCAGGGCGGCAAGAACCGGTACAAGGACATTCTGCCGTTTGAGCATGCGCGCGTGAGGCTCCAGGGTCGTCCTGAGGGAGCCTGCGACTATGTCAACGCCAGCCACATCCAAGCCAAGCGGAGCCACAAGCGGTACATTGCGTCGCAGGGCCCCTTGCCGGCCACCTTTGAGGTACGCCCTGTCTTCGTTGTTCGTGTCCGTCGTCGTCGCTAACATGTGTGTGTGTCTGCAGGATTTCTGGTCTGTCATCTGGGACAACGACGTCCGCGTCATCGTCATGCTTACGGCCGAATCCGAAGGCGGCCAGCTCAAATGTCACCCGTATTGGAAGGGCAACGACTTTGGCGCCATCCGCCTGCGCGTTATGTCAGAAAAGAAGGTCTCGCTCGACCTCGACAAGCCGCGCCGCTCCTCCCCGGAACCAGCAGCCGGAGCAGCCGCCGAAACCGGGCGCCGCCGCGCCAACACCACCACGACCAACCCCCAACCCCTCACGACCACATCGACGGCCGAACCCCCGCACGTCATCCTCCGCAAATTCGCCCTCTCGCACGCCTCATACCCCTTCCTCCCCATGCGCGAGATCACGCAGCTGCACTACCCGTCGTGGCCGGACTTTGGAACCCCCGCGCAGCCCTCGCACCTCCTCGCGCTCGTCGAGCTCGCCAACGTCATGCAGCAGTCCTTTTCCCTGACCACGACGGACCCGGCCAAGCCCGACGAGGAACCCGCGCGCCCGATGCTCGTGCACTGCTCGGCCGGGTGCGGGCGCACAGGCACGTTTTGCACGGTGGACTCGGTGATTGACATGATGAAGCGGCAGCGGCAGTGGCGGGGGCAGCGGGCGCACAAGCGGGTGATGACGCCCGGGGAGGAGGGGGGCAAGAGGCAGCACTCGGAGGGGCGGGCGAGGGACGGGGACGGGGATCTTGAGATGGCGGTGCCGGCTACGCCGACGCCGGTGAAGCAGGGAGAGTTTTTCAGCGGCGGGGCGGCAGAGGCGGGGAGGCAGGTGGATACGAGCAGCTGGCTGGATGACGAGGTGACGGACTTGATTGCGGCGACGGTGGAGGACTTTAGAGAGCAGAGGCTGAGCATGGTGCAGAGCCTGCGGCAGTTTGTGCTGTGCTACGAGACGGTGGTGGAGTGGCTTGTTAGGGCGCAGGGGCAGCAGCAGAACCAAGGAGGTGGCGCTGGGGGGAGGGGGAGGAGCGGGAGTTTGAGGATGTGATGGTAGACATGATGCTCCTTGGAGGGGTATCGGTATGGCATGGCGGGACTTTTGGGGGGAAGCATACATAATATGCATGCGTGCGATATGTGCTGCATAGGGACTTACAAGATACAGGGTAGACGCCTTGTCATGAACACGGCAAAGGATGGGCTCGCATTACTGGCGTTCTGGGCGTTTGTTTATGGTCTTGTGTTGGTGGTGGTGGTGGAGGAGGAGGAGGAAGACGGTCCAGCGTCTCTTGCTGACGCAAGGGAATACACAGCAGCATGTCTTATAGAGCAAAAATCATACCTTGATCAAACCAGCGGATAGTGGATGCAGAGGTCATCTCGATCGGTCCACAGACAGTCTATTACCATGCTTTGACTATCGTACAAGACTACATGTACCAATGCCCCCCCTCTACCGCCACAGCTTGGCCAGCGACACCTCCTTGTCGTCGTGCTTGTTGAGAATCTTGGCCGTGGCCAGCTCAAAGTCCTCCTGGGTGACGTGGACGCGGCGCTCGCGCAGGGCGTACATGCCGGCCTCGGTGCACACGCCCTTGAGCTCGGCGCCCGAGCAGCCATTCATCTTTTCGGCAATCTTTGTGAGGTTGATGCCGCGCGTCAGGTTCATCTTGCGGCTGTGGATGCGCAGGATGTCGGCGCGGGCCTCGACGCTGGGCGGGGGGAACTCGATCTTGCGGTCGATGCGGCCGGGGCGGAGCAGGGCGGGGTCGAGGATGTCGAGGCGGTTGGTGGCCATGATGACCTTGATGTTCTTTGTGGGCTCGAAGCCGTCGAGCTGGTTGAGCAGCTCGAGCATGGTGCGCTGCACCTCCGAGTCGCCGCCCGAGCTGCCCTCGACGCGCGACGAGCCGATCGAGTCGATCTCGTCCATGAAGATGATGCTGGGCGCGTGCTCGCGCGCCATGACGAAGAGCTCGCGCACCATGCGGCTGCCCTCGCCAATGTACTTTTGCACCAGCTCCGACCCGGACACGCGGATGAACTTGCAGTCCGTGTGGTGCGCGACGGCGCGCGCGAGGAGCGTCTTGCCCGTGCCGGGGGGGCCGTAGAGGAGCACGCCCTTGGGCTGGGCGATGCCGAGCGACTCGAACAGCTCGGGGTGTTTGAGGCCGAGCTCGATGACCTCCTTGATCTCCTTGATCTGCTGGTCCAGACCGCCAATCATGTCGTATGTGCTGTCGGGCACCTTTTCGACCATCATGAGCGACACGAGGGGGTCGACCGACGACGGGAGGATCTTTTCCAGCTTGTACGAGTCCGAGAGGAGGGTTACGCGCTTGCCGACTGTGAGCTTGGCGACGTCGACGGCGTCCGACACGTCGACGACTGGGGGGGCATTAGCAAGCTGCACATGACAGGTGAAGATGGTATGGTCGTACCGTATTTGCCCTCTGGATGCACCTTGACGAGCACCTTCTTGGTGCCCATGACCTTGACCACCTCGCCGACGTACGAGCCTGGTTGTTGGAGCAGGCCCAGCTCTTCCCGGAGCAGGCGCACCCGCGAGTTGTAGTCGTTGCGCTGGGCCTCGAGGCGACGCAGGACAGCTTGGCCCTTGAGGATCTCGAGCTGCATGGCCTCGACCTTGTTGTGGTAGTAGTTGTCGAGCGCCATCGCGACGGCTGAGCTCGAGCTCTGGGGGGTGGTTGGAGGTGCTGGGCTGGGTGCGGGAAAGGGTCGGGGATCGGTTGGAAATGGAATTCGGTATGGGTTCCCCTCGCAGAGCGGCGAGGCTGGGTCGTGGATGGTTGGGATTTCGGGGTGTTGGTGTTGACTGGAGATGGAGATGGAGGTGATGCACAACGGGAGCTTGGGGCGACACTTCAGTTGACTTTCGGCGAGGCAGCTCTGGCCCACGCAACCACCAGCACAACGTGGACCCCTGGCGTCGATGCCAAGGCTGGTGCTGCCGCAAGCACGTGACCTGGCGCCTGAGGTGACAAAAATGGCCCCCAGCTCGAGCAGTTCTTGAGCTCCGATTAGCTAATCAGCCCCCCCTGAAGGTGATGTCACCACAGCATCTCGAACGGGTACCATTCTCGAGCAAACAACAACTTTCTCGACTTTTCTTTACGATGAGCAGTTTCACCAGACTACTCTACCGTGTGCCATGCTACCGTGCATCCGGTCATCGTAGAGGGGCAGAGACAGAGGGGCACCGCAAGGGACTGGACTGGCTGGTGGAACAGACGGCACCGTCTTGATGTCCGGATGCTACCATCCGATATGGAATGTCAGCTCTGATGGACTCGAGCATGAGACTGGCAGGACTGGACGCAGTACCAATCCACCTCAGTCTTGACCGCTATCTGACCGCCATCTCGATGGAATCCCGCCGAGACAGAGCGTACCGATCCACCTGGCGGACGGGACCATTCGCTCTCCATTTTTTGTGCTCTTTTGAAAAGAGGGGGAGATGGGAATTCGTCGTCTGTTCCAAACCCCCATCTTTTTGGGCTGGGCATGGCCGTGTTTGTCCCCCGCGTCTATCCGAGCAGTGACCACTCCACTCTCCACTGCTGGGAAGCAAAACAATCCCATCTTTGCCCCGAGTCTTTAATACTTGACATGTCAGTGGGTTGCTAAAAATGACACGCCTTTCATCGTCCACAATGGAAATATCCAACTCGGATTCGGCACAAAAAACAAAGAGAAAGTTGGAAGTTGGGGAATCACAATGGCCATCCAAGAATCCAAAAAGTGGGGTGCTGGGGGGTGCGTGCCGGTCCCGCGTGCTAATCTCGACGGGCCCGGGGAGACTCGAATGCTTATCGCACCTCTCGCAGCAGGCCCATGTTCCGATGCTGCACCCTGCAACCAAGGCCTGCACTGCAAGTGCTGCACTCGCATCTTGCCTGCTTGGTTTAGACCTCAGCTTTTTGGGTTCATTGCAACTCTCTCGACCGTCGACCACCATCGACCCTCGACCATCGTCCATCACGGCCACCACCTGCCGCCCTCTCTTTTCCGTAGCGCAGGCACGTTACGCCGTACACCTGGTCCTCATCGAGAGAGACCGGTTGCACAAAGACTCGACCCCCAAAGGGTCCCAGGTCCAAGACCTTTGCAAAGGCGCAAAGGATTCTTGTTTTTTGTTTTTTGTTGTCCATTTCTCCCTCCTCTGTCGCCTTTCACACAGTATCCACCGAGGAAGTCGCAAACCATTCAAGCTGCCCAATGTCTTTTGAAATCAGCCCATAAATCCATCGCGACTCCGTCCTCGTCTCAGTGCGGCAGGAGCAATCCTCATACTATGTTTGGATCATCTCGGCCAGTTCTTTTGCCCGCCCGACACCCCCAAATATCTTGAGCGACACCCGTCTTCAACCTCGAATTCTCTGCCTTTTTCCGGCCGATAAACCCACAAGACACCCAGAACCACCCGGACCAAACCGTGCTGCGAGCCTGACACGAGCTCATGGATCCCTCCCAAAAGCCCGGCGACGCCGACGCGTCGTCGTCAACCGACACGTCGCCAACCGACACCCGCGAGCCATCCCGATTCGAGTCCATCACCGGCGAGGATGAGAGCCCGTATGAGCATCCCAACTCGACCGACACGGTCCGGAGGAGACCAGACGGCTATGGTACGCCTCCTCCCCCTCTTCCCTCCCCCTCCCTCTCTTCCCTCAAGACACCAATGCTGACGAGATGCGCATCATTTCAGGCACCATCCAGAGCCAGTCCTCCCCGGTAACCCCCCAATTCGAGAGCGGCCCGTCGTTAGATCGCACACCCCAGCGAATCAACCCGGCCGTGGCTCTTCGCTCCCCCATGCTCGCACCCGACCGAAGCCGCGGACGACTGCGCAAACCGCCCATGCCGCGCCGAACATCCTCCAATGTACAGGCTCCCCACCGCGGCGGAGTCTTCTCAGTAGATGACGGCATCGCCGAGGTCGAGGCAGACGCTGCCACGCGCCAGCAAAGCTACGGCTCCACGCTGCGGAGACGAACCATTGCGCCTGCGCTGTCCAGGGTCCAGTCGGCCCAGGACGATGACAACATCGACGAGACACCCGAAGTCCAGATCGAGGAGGAGGAAATCCCCGCGCCCGAGGAGGAAATAATCGACGCTGTCGATATGGAGGAGCCTCTGGACGCCGAGGCCATCGACGAGGACGGCGACATCAGCGACGCCGAGAGCTTCACGCTCAAGGATCGCCAGCAGGCCATCAACGAGACGCATCCGTTCGGTATAAGACTGTGGAAGCCAGCTCTGTACAAGAAGGACCGATCCGTCCAAAAGACGGCCGAAGGCGACATCCACTCGTCGCCCGGCGGCCATGTCAGCGTCTGGCTGCTCTTCTTCAATCTCATGTGGACCTTTGCTTTTGGCTGGTGGATGGCCTTGATCGCCTTCACTGGCGCCGTCTTTTGCTTCATCGCTGCGACGCCCAGCAGCCGTGAGTACGGGCGTGTGCTCGCCGGGCTCGCCGGGTACCTGTTCTACCCCTTTGGCAAGTTTATCCGCCTGGAGCAGCAGGAGGCCTACCTGGACGAAGACCAGGGAGAAGGGAGGAGCATCAGCGAGTACGAGCAGTGGCAGAGCGGCGATCTCGAGTATGGGCGCCTCTTCTTCGGGCCCGACGGGAACCGGTCCATCATCGGCCGGTCCCGCCGAAGCATCGACTCGGAGCCCGACGAGACCGACAGCCTTCTTAGCAGGGGCCGCGGCCGGGTCGCCGACCTCGACACCCCCAGGATGAAGCGCAGACTGTTTGGCCGAGGCCAGTGGAACATTGGTCGCGTCATCTTCTTCCTCTTCTTCTACTTCTTGCTGCTGCCGTCGCTGTTCATCGCCTCGATGATCTGCTGGCTCATGGTGTTCTGGATCCCCATGGGCAAGGTCACGCTGCTTCTCATCGACCACCTCCGACGCCACCCCTTGGCCCTCTCGTTCGCCTCCGACATATCCTCGGCCCGGACCTCGGCGGCCACGCATTCTTCGATCCTGGTGTGCACCTACCGAGCCGTCGGGCTCAAGTATTGGAAGTACACGATCGACGGCACCAACATCTTCCTCATCAACCTCATGGCGATTGTATTCTTTGTCATCTTTGACTGGATCGTGCTGGACCAGTTTTTGCAACTCGAGGGCTTCCTGACGTCGCCTGCGTTCCTCTTCATCGGCGGCCTCGCGTCCATCATCCCGCTGGCCTACTTTATCGGCCAAGCCGTGGCCTCCATCTCGGCGCAGTCCTCGATGGGTCTCGGCGCTGCCATCAATGCCTTCTTTTCTACGATCGTCGAAGTATTTCTCTACTGCGTGGCTCTTCGACAGGGCAAGGGCCAGCTGGTCGAGGGCAGCATCATCGGGAGCATCTTTGCCGGCATCCTCTTCCTGCCCGGCATCTCCATGTGCTGCGGCGCCATCAAGCGAAAGACGCAGCGCTTCAACTCCAAGTCGGCGGGTGTCACGTCGACGATGCTGCTCTTTGCCGTCATTGGTGCCTTTGGCCCGACGCTGTTCTACCAAATCTACGGGACTCACGAGCTGACGTGTCAGGACTGCGTCAACTTTGACCGGGATAACCGCCCCGGCGGGGTCATGAGGGACTGCAGGCGCTGCTATTTTTCGCAGACGCCGGCCTTTAACGACCGCTTCTACCTCGAGGCGGTGCGGCCTTACTGCTACATGGCCGCAAGCATGCTGTTTCTCTCCTACGTCATTGGTCTCTGGTTCACGTTGCGCACCCACGCCGCCGTCATCTGGAACTCTGAAATTGATGAGAAGAAGCACGACGACGGGATCGCGGTGCACGCCAGCGCCCGGCCCTCTGCCCACCATGTTGCGGGCGACGCCGCCACAAGTGCCGACCTCCGCGACTCGCACCTGTACAAGCGCATCCTTGGCCAGTCGCTTCGCCAGGTTGGCCACCACCCTCCTGGCCGTCTTGACGAGAACTCGCGCGGCAATTCCATGGTCGGTGCCGTCCCCCACGTCGTGCCCCCCAAGTCGACGGGCCCCGCCGCCAGCGACCAGCCAAGCACCATCCTCAGCATCCCCGGGTTCTCCGAGGCCGAGAATAACAATCTCGTGCATCAGGTGGCCGAGATTGCCGCCACTGCGGCCACCGTTGCGGCTAGGAACGTGACGGCGGTGCCCAGGCGTGGCTCGGCGCATGGTGGTGCGCTGCCCATCAGCGCGCAGCAGTCCATGACGGGGAGCCGTCATGGTCCCATCCGCAGCGGGACCTTTACGGAGCGCGAGGACATGGGCGAGACCATGGGGACCCAAGCGCACGGCGGACACGGGGGTGGCGGCGGGCACGACGCGCCCAACTGGAGCCGTCTCAAGAGCTCCATCATCCTAATGGGCGCCACGGTGCTGTACGCCATCATTGCCGAGATCCTGGTGGACACGGTGGATGTGGTGCTCGAGAGCTTTGAGATGGACGAGAAGTTTCTGGGCATCACGCTGTTTGCGCTCGTGCCGAACACGACGGAATTCTTGGTAAGTTTATGTCTCTCACTATCCTGCCGCGTTGTGTGTGTGTGCTGACGGTGCCGGCAGAACGCCATCTCGTTCGCCATGAACGGCAACATTGCGCTGTCGATGGAGATCGGCTCGGCGTACGCGCTCCAGGTGTGCCTCTTGCAGATTCCGGCGCTGGTGCTCTTCTCGGCGGTGTACCCGCTCGACATTCCCATCGAGGACGTGGGCCGGTACACGTTCAGTCTGCTGTTCCCGCAGTGGGATCTGGTGACGGTGATCCTGTGCGTGTTCCTGCTGAGCTACATGTACGGCGAGGGCAAGAGCAACTACTTTAAAGGCAGCATCCTGCTGCTGAGCTATCTGGTGGTAGTGATTGGGTTTTACTTTAGCAGCTTTGGCACCAACCTCGATAGCGAGATGGGACCCAGCCGGTTCGACACGATGGGGAACGATGGGCAGTGGACGAGCGCCCGGTTCAAGACGATCGGGAGAGGGACATCCGGGGTGGCGTTTTAATTTGGGGGAGGCCGTCACATGCAGGTGGGTGGGCGTCGTGGGTCGGTCAGACGCCGGGGGATGGGAGTAGGGCCGAGGGGTGGTGGTGGGTTTGTTTAGGGATGGAGATGGGATGCGTCATGTCTTGGGGGCGAGCTGACGCCTGGGATAGTGTGTGGGGGGGGAGGAAGGCATTTTCTTTATCTCTTTTTCTCGTTTTCTGGGCAAACATGGTCATTGTCATTGTTCATGTCTCGGTGGTGGTGGTGGTGATAGACTGACTCTCATGGTATAAGGGTAATGGAGACAAGGGAACGGGACTCCTTGGAGGGAGGGAGGTATCACTTGTGAGAGTGGATGGACTGGGGCGTGTGCGTTGGCCTCTAGGTAGGTATGGATGGCATGGTATGGTAGCTCCGGAGTTAGTTTCGACAAGAATTTTGATGAACAAGCAGTCAGGCCGTCGTGGTGTTTCGGAGAGACAGTGGTGCAGATTGCCAGTGAGTGGAGAGGGTCACATGGTCGTAGTCTGTCAGTCCACCGGCGTCGGGGGCTAGACCGGCGGACGCGAGGAGAGAAGGACATATGGAAGAAGCAAGGATGTCAGCTTGGCGGCAGTTGCGGTTCTGTTTGTTGGTATCGTCATGCACTCTCAGGGGTCGACCGTCGCGTCCGCGTCCGAGTCCGAGTCCAGGCGCGGTACTTGGGTACTGCTGACGTCGGTTGGCGGCAACGGTGTATCATTGGAGACGGGATTACCGTATACAGACGGGTGGGGTACGTGGTGCCGTTCATCCACGTCTGGTCCCTACGTGCGGTGTCTGTCTTTACTTACCATCGCCGGACGCAAGATGCCTTTGATATGCCTGTCGACGCGCCGCCCATCCATCTCGGCCTTCTAGAAGGACGCAAGGAACAAGGCGGCAGCAAGTATGGGCGGCGGGCGTTGGTCCGCCTTGGTCCGGTCTGGCGGGGGCCAGGGAACTCTCCATATTGTGCGGATTGGCACTTGGTCTGCCTGCTGGGGCACCACGGTCACGCCGTCCATGGCCATGGAAGGAGCCGTCTCCCATCCTCCATTCGTATATTAGGCACGGGCCAAGGCCGATGGCAGGTGCATACTTCAACGCCCGAGTCCGGGCGCGGCTCGGTTCGGTTCGGTCGGTTGGCTCGGGCAAGAGGATGGGATGGAGGGACAGGGGCCACGGGTGTGGGGAGGCGACGCCAAGTAGGACGGCTGTGGGGTGGCGACGGCGACGGTGAGAACCTTAACGCCGGGGAGAAGGGCAAAATCTGGGGTCCGGGGGGACCTGGGGGTGGGAGGGTGGGAAGGGGGACGATTTACCCGGCTGGCTCAATATGGGCGTCCGCCCCCCTTTTTGCCAGTCACATACCCAGCCAGGAATAGAGACAGGGGATGTGATGGGCGGTACGGCGACGGACGACGTATAGTCAGTCGGCAATTATCTGCTTGACAGGTGCCCTCCCCCCCGATACGGTAAACAGGGCAATAAAGGCGGCGAGGGTGCCCAGGCCAATGAAGAGGCCACAATATAGCCAGCGGGGAGCGAGGACGCACCGCGAGGCCTTCTAGCTTGTTCTGTAGCATCGGCAGTTAGTACTTGCCGGGCTTCTGATAGTGGTCGCTGTCCTGGCGTGGATATTGCGGTGGAGATGGGAGAGACGAGGTGCACCGGGTCGAGGGCGGGCCGGGTCTGGCGTCGTGTGTATAAGTGTTGAAGCCAGCCTCGCAGGGGGTTCGAGGCCAGTCCTTCCCGGTTTGTGCTGCTTGCTTGTCTCTGCCTCGTTGCTCTCGTCAGCGTTTCCAGTTTTGGTCTTGTTTACTCGGCAGGACGTACCCCTGAACAGACACGACACCACCGCCACCATGCACCACCACCTCGCTCTCGCGGCGGCGGCGCTGCTCGCCGGCACGGCGTCGGCGCAAAACATGCTGCGGTTCGCGTGCGGGCAGCTCGTCGTCGAGCGGACGGACCCCATCGTCAACCCGGGCCAGCGCTACACGCCCCATCTGCACCAGATCGTCGGCGGCAACTCGTTCAACATCTCGATGGACGAGAACCACGACCTCGTGTCCAAGAGCACGTGCACGACGTGTTCGTTTGTCCAGGATCTGAGCAACTACTGGACCGCGTCCATGTTCTTCCGCGGGAAGAACGGGAGCTACAAGCGCGTGCCGCAGCAGGGCAACGGCGGGCCGCAGGGCGCCCTGATCCATCTCAACGGCGGCATGGACATTTACTACATCCCCAGCGGCAAGATGACGGCGTTCCGACCGGTGAGTTCCTGTCCCCTTTTCGTGTGTTGGGGGTGTTCTGTGCTGACATGACATGGCCAGGGCTTCCGCATGATCGCCGGTGACGCGGCCGAGACGTCCGACACCAAGGTCAACAAGGCCAGCATCTGCCACCGCTGCTGGGACCGGCCCGACGAGAACACGTTCGTGGGCGGCGCGCCGTGCTCGGGCTCGGACACGGTGGGCATCCCCACGTCCAACAAGTGCCAGAAGATCCGCCAGACCATCGTGTTCCCGACGTGCTGGGACGGCAAGAACCTCGACTCGCCCGACCACAAGTCGCACGTGGCCTACGGCACGTCGCGGGCGGCCGGCGGCGGCGGCAACTGCAACGACCCCAAGTTCCCCGTCAAGCTGCCGCAGATCATGTACGAGGTCATGTGGGACACGTCCGAGTTTGTCAAGAACACGGCCAACTGGCCGTCCGACCACGCGCCCTATGTGTACTCGATGAACCAGGGAGGCGCCGCGGCCCACGGTGACTACGTCTTTGGCTGGAAGGACGACTCGCTCCAAAAGGCCATGGACAAGAACTGCAACCTCAACCGCGCCTGCCCGGCTGCCGGCCTGACGACGCAGACGCCCGAGCAGTACAGCGCGTGCACCAAGAAGCAGCAGGCTCCGGAGCCCGTGGATGGGTGTAAGTTTATTCGGTGCGGCGGTATTCGTTCCATGCTGACCTGTGATAGGGATCGCGTCCATGCCCATCGGCTCTCCCCTCCGACTCGCTTAGACAGCGAGAGAGGTATCATTCTTTCGGCCGCTGTTGGTTTCAATCTCGTAATGGGAATGGGAAAGACGGAAAGGGGAAGGGGAGGGGAAGGGGGAGACCCGTCTGGGATGTTGTCACCCTTTCAGGATATAGCAAGAATTCAGCCCTTTAGACCATGCTCCCTCTCGATCTCTCCATCCTTGAAATCGAGCCATGATCACAAGATGACAAGTCTGGTGATGCCACTGGGCCATGACCGAAAAGGATATTGTGACATGATTTAATGCGCACATATAACTTGGGCATCTGAATACCCGCAGGGTTGGGTGCTGGACCAATACTGCTTCATTTGTTAGCAAATAAACCAGTGCTAGGTGACAGTTGTAGACCAACAAGCGGACGCCAAGAGCAGTGTAGTTAATATAAGGTGTGTGTTTGGGCTGAATGCGGGGACGCCGTGCTCGGAAGAGAGCCGGATGGAACGGGGGGTGTCCCTGGGTGGAGATGGTACGGAGTACTCCGTACTTCGACTTCTTTTCCCGTTTCTGTCTTTTCTCTGCTTTGGCGTGGTGATGACTCTCTTCCTGTCAACTTGTCAACATGCGTTGGGGAAGATGACATCTCGATATTGGTCTGACGACACTGGTCCTTCCCTTGAATCCTGGACAAGAGAGAGAGGTCAGAGTCAAACGGGATCCCAGATCTGACTGCCGCCTCGACCGTGTTGTTGTGTCACGGATCCCATTTTTGCCGCCTAAAACCGGGCCTCTCCCTTCTTGGCTCGCCCAGTCTATGCGGATGCAGAAAAGCTTTTTCCTGGAACGTCGCCGAGGTGGTAGCAATGCCCAAAGAAGAAGTTGGCTGACTGGAAAGAGCAGGCGGCCATTGCAGCCTTGTTGTTGTTGACGACTCGATGCGATGCAGTGCTGACGAAAAGAAAAGAAAATGGAAAATGGTCATGACGTGAGTTGGCCGCCAAGCCGTGGGGTCCTTTTCCAGGTGGGGGAACTCAACCAAACCAACCCCAATCTGTTCACACAGACCCAACTTGTTCCCACCACACCTTCGATAGGAACCATGGACAGCCCCCACCGCAGCGAACTCGAGGTCGTCCTCCAGGCCATCCAAGCCGCCACGGCCATCAGCCTCGACGTCCTCCACTCCCTGCAGCAACCCCCCTCCCCCACGTCCACCACCACCGCCGCCACCACCACCACCTCCCCCCTGCACATCACCAAGCCCGACCTCTCCCCCGTCACCGTCGCCGACCTCGCCATCCAGACCCTCCTCCTCACCGTCCTCTCCTCCCTCTTCCCCACCCACGCCTTCATCGCCGAAGAGTCCTCGGCCGAGCTGCGCGCCTCCCCGGCCCTCCTCACCCGCGTCCTCGACCTCGTCCGCCTCCACGGCTCGCAGAACCCCCTCTGCGCCCCCTCCACCGCCACCCTCGACCCCCCCGCCGTCCTCGCCCTCCTCGACCGCGCCGCCACCCCGTCCCCGTCCCCCACCGACCCCAACACCCCCACCTTCATCATCGACCCCATCGACGGCACCCAGGCCTTCCTCCGCGGCCACCACTTCGCCATCAACGTCGCCCTCGTCACCGGCGCCGTCCAAACCCTCGGCGTCGTCTCCCTCCCGCTCCTCTCCCCGGCCCTCGCCGTCCGCGGCCCGGACCCCCTGACCGACGAGCTCGTCTCCCCCCCGGGAACCGGAACAGTCCTCTTCGCCGTCCGCTCGCACGGCGCCTTCCTCCTCCCGCTCTCCTCCCCCACCGCCGCCCCCGTCCGCCTCCCGACCCTCACCCCCCCTCCCGCCTCCGCCCTCCGCTCCGTGACCGCCACCCCGTCCAAGGTCGCCTCGGCCAACCCCGCCCTCCACGCCGCCGTCTCGTCCCGCCTCGGCGCGGCCTACCCCTCGGTCGACCTGACCGGCTGGGTCCCGCGGTGGTGCGCCCTCGCGCTCGGCCTCGGCGACGTGTGCGTGTGGGTGTACTCGAAGCGGGAGCGCTTCGGCAAGGTGTGGGACCACGCCGGCGCCATGCTGATCTTTGAGGAGGTCGGCGGCGTGGTGACGGACGTGGACGGGAAGGGGATCGACGTCGGCGGGGGGAGGCGCACCATGGGGGCCAACTTTGGCTTCGTGGCGGCCGCCGGGGGGGCGCTGCACGCAGAGGTGCTCGGGGCGGTGAGGGACGCGATGCGGGAAGAGGGGCTGGGCGGGTGGCTGGATCGTGGCGAGGGGGGAGGGTCCCCGTGAAAGATGGTCAGAGGCTGGGCTGGGGGTGCGTTGGTAGCGGGAGAGGAGAGAGAGCATTTGCGAATTGCATCAGCGCCGTGTCAGACAGAATCCATAGAAATACACACACTTCACATACTTGACGAGCCAGGACAGAGCCACGCATGTTTGTGCAACACTCCATTCCCAAATCATCCCCCGTTATCCAACACCCAGCTCATCTCCTGGCCCACCTCCCACCCCCATCCACATACATGTCCATGCACCCCCTCAACCCCGTTCAGATCCCCAACATCGCATCCCACATCTCAACCCCCCCCTCCCCCCAGCTTATTTTCCCCCCTGCCTCAACATCTAATATCCAACCCTTATCCAAGCTTGTATACGTCCCGCCCATGCCCACCATTGCCCCGCCTCATGACCCTCTCCTCCATGTGCATAGTATACCTACATGGAATCCCATCAATCGGAACCGCACCCGAGCCCATCGCCACAATCAGGCCCTAGTATAGAAAGGAAGCCAAGCGCGGAAACAAGATGCAGCCAAACAGAAACGAGAGTCGAGAATGCCCATCTCCCACCCGCTCTGCCACGGTCCAGGAACCCCACCCCCTCCGACGATGGGGAACAAATTACGGTCCATGGCGAGCATGGCTCAACAAAAGCCGACAAAAAGGAAACCAAAATGCAAACCATCCAAAAAAAGCCCCGGCCTCAAGCGTTCCCGCCACGACCCGCCAAGCCATGCTCGACAGACCGGGCGCCAACGCCGTCGGCCAGAGAAAACGTGTCAATTAGGTGATGAGTGTGTGTGTGTGTGTGTGCTCCGTTCTCTTCGTAGGAGAGGAGGGTTGGCAGAGCTTGTCGAAGAAAGGATGCTGTCATAGCCATCTAAGACATGACGTCGTAACCCATAACAGTCGTAAAGGCATTTTCCCTGCCTGGCCAGATTGCCGCTTCTCGGCCGTAAGGCGACGGCCCGTGGGAGCAGTCGGCCATGGCGAGACCGACTCCCACCTCCCCCCCCCCACGGATAGATTCGGCGCCGTCGAGAGGGATGCTCGCCAACAACTTGACCAAGCAGTGGCGTAAATGGTTGCCCATCAAGTTATAAATAGTCTTTGTCCATTTTCTTCATTTCGTTCGCGTCTCTGCGGGGATCGGGTCGTCGTCGAGTTCGTTATTGTCGTCGCGTGTCGGAGGGGAGACACCACCTGGGCATAAAGTGCTTCTGTTGGAGGCGCACCGAGGAAGCCAGGCGCTGCCCCGACCATTTGATGCCCCCCGCCAAGAGCCATTGTGGTGCCTGTTCAAGGGGCAAAGAAGGAGGAAACGCATGCAAAATCCAAATGGGCCATCAAAAAGTCGAAGTGGAAGTCATGAAAAGTCCGCGAGGGCTGGCGACTGGACCAGGGAAACAGTCGCTCACTGAAAAGCAAGCCGCGAGGGTGCTCACCATGTGCAGGAATTGGCGGTTCACGAGCATGGACGCAGAGGCCATCTTGCCCAGCCTCCGTCAGCTCGTCCAAGATGGAACCTGCCAGCCGCGGTTTCCGACATCTACTGGAATCTGGCGGAGGACGAGCTGGCACCCCGGACGGCGTTGTCGGATGAATCTGCTAGCAGGTCAGCTCTCCGAGTCTGCGGAATCATTGTCATGTTTTACTAACCGCTTCCTCGCTGCATGTGACCATTGGTGCGAGTGCGCGGGTTGAATCCCAGGCTGTCGCCCCACTCGGCGCCAGGGCCGTGAGGCTGACGCTCGGGAATGGTTCTAGAGTTCGAGCCGTTCATCCCGGGCCGCTGGCTGCCGATGGCGCCCGGATTCTCCCGTGCGCGCAGGCGGTTGGTGTTGAATGGCTCGTTGAGCGACATGGAGCCCAGATCCGAGATGAGGAGGGACGGGTCGTTGTTGGAGGCCGCGCCCGGCGTGGTCGGGGTCGTGAGGGCGCTGGTGTGCCCGCCGAGATTGGCACTGTACTCTCCATACTGGGCAACGTTGGGCCCGTGCAGCGAGGCGCCTTGCCCGTACCCCGACGCCGAGAGCGAGGGGCTGGGCGTGTAGGAGCGCAGGTCGGCGAACGACTTGACGCCCCGCAGGGCCAGCGTGCCGTCGGGGCTGTCGGGGAGCTCCAGCGTCGGGCCGTGGCGTCCCTGCCGGCCCAGCGTTCCGTATTGGCCCGGCGCGCCACGCGTCTCGGCAAAGTCGATGGTGGCCGCCCGACTGAGTCCACGGCGGTGAGCCTCGGCCGACACGCCCGGGGGCAGGTGCATCGCCGGCGCGGTCCCCAAGTCCTTGATGACGTGCAGCTGGCGGTGCTGGCCCTCGCCGACGGACCGATGCTCGAGAGCCATGTTGTGAGCGAGAATGTGGACGGTCCGCCGCTGCTGGGGCGTGATGGTGCTCGGGAAGACAATGATCTCGCGGTTGGGGTCGTTGCGGAACAGCGTCAGCTCCGTGTAGAAGTTGAGCGTGTCGGGGTTGTTGAGGTCCACGCCCTCTGTGGCGTTGGCGCTCGACAGGGGCGCGGGGGCCAGCTGCCGCGTCGACGACTTGCGCAGGGGCGAGGTGCGCGACCTGGCGGTGTGGGCGGCATTCAACGAGTGCATCGACGACTGCGAGTGCAGCGGGATGGGCTGGTGCTGCTCTTCCAACTGGCCACGCTTCTCCCTCTTTTCCCGCTCGATGCGCTCCCTCTCGTGCTCGGGCAGCATCTTCTTGTACTCGACCCTCAGCTTCCTCCCCTGCACCTCGTACCCGTTGAGCTGCTCAATGACCGTCTGGGTATCGATGGGGCTCTGGAAGTTGGCAAAGGCCAGCCCGCGAAAGATGCCGTTGTCAAAGTGGTAGTTGAAGGCATACGGCTGCGGTAGGCCCATCTCCGACATGATTGTGGTGAGCATCTCCTTTCGCACATTGAAGGGAATGTTCTTGATGACGATGGCTGTCGGAATGAGATCGCTGCCCAGCGACTTGGGGTCGTGGCGGGGGTCGTACATGCCGCCGCCGTACGCATGGCGGTCAGCCGCATAGTTGGCCTCCCCGTTCATGTGGCCCATGGGCGGAGGGAAGTTGACGACGGCCGAGTATTGCGTCGAGGGCGTGTTGAGGGCCTGGCTGCCGAGGCCTGGCTGTTCGGACATGGTCCATTCCTGCTCAGAGAGTTAGGGTCGCCCACGCGCCATTTCGAGGAGCTGGGGGGGGTCGGGAGGGGGGATACGAACAGAGGGAATAGCTCGTCGGGCGCCACCGCGCATCCTGCTGTCGCCCATGGCACCGTTGACCGTGTTTGCGCCCGAGTTGTAGGCCCAGGCCTGCGCGTTCCCCATGTAGCCTTCATTGAACCCCGGTGTCGGTGGCATCCTGTTGTGCCTGAAGGCGTTGCTGTCGTACGTGCCGAAGCGATCGTCGCCGGGGAATAGAGCTGCAGATGATTGGCCGGACCCGTCCATCTGGCGTTGGGGCATGCGGTTGACGCCTGGCAGGCCGGCCGTGGTGTTGTAGCCTGGGCGCGCGGAGCTGGGGGAGCGATTCGGGTTGTTCATGGCTGGATAGCCCGAGAAGAAGAGTTCGGGTTGTTGGTTCATGGTCGGTCGTATGCGCGTCGCCGTCGGCGGGCGGTCGAGACTCGGGGCAGACAGCAGCAGCCGGTTGAGACGCAGGGACCAAGCCGAGCGGGCGGGAACGAAGGGCAAAATCGAATCCAGCGGCCAGCGGGGGGAGGCTCAGACAAGACACGGGCGTCTCGGGCCTGGGAGGCGTTCCGACGACGACGACGTCGGGTTGTCTTGACACAAGTCGGCGATGGGACGAGTGCAGCAGCAGCAGCAGCAGCAGCAGAAATCTTTTGTTGTTGGGGTGGAGAGGGGCGTGATTTTTCGATGACGCGGAAAAAGGGGCCAACGTCGTCCGAAATGGAACGTGGGAAAAAAGACGACGGGGTCCACAGACGGCCTCCGAGGGGGGAGCCGGCTGCTTCGACTTGGACTTGGGGCCGGCGGTGCGGAGCGAGAGAGAGAGAGAGCGGCGGGCTGGGCTGGTGGTGTATGATGGGGTGTGTGTTGCCGATGGCAGAGGTCCGAGGCGGCGTGTTCAGGTCGTGGGTTGGCCGGGTTGGAATGAATGTTTGTCGTGGTTTGGAGGAGAGAGACAGGCCGGAACAGGTGCCAGAAGAATGAGTTGGCGGCGGGTCCGTGCGCGTCTCCGTCTCTTTTTTGTGTGCGTCCAGCTTCATCCCAGGAGCCCAGCTTCGCCAGCTCCATTTCCCTGGATCCCAGCACCAGTTTCCAATTTCCTTCCAAATCTCGGTCCCTTTTTTGGGGGGAGGGGGGCAGTCGCAACGGTTTTTTATTTTTATTTTTGCTGAGTCTTGTCGAGATATTTGATCTCATCAATACTGCACATTCTGTCTCTCGGGCCAAAACCACCATCCCCGACGTCCGACAAACATCTGACTTGTTGTAGGTACGCAGCATCGATCCCTACCACAGCAGGTTGGTACGGTACGTACCAGTAAAGAAAAAGGGGCACGGGGGCAAGATGGCGATTGCTCACGCTACCCAGCTCCTGGACGTGGTGGGGCTGCCTGTTCTTTGCAGATGGAATGGTTTCTTTTCCAACCTCCCCCCACAGCGTGACGCTTGCAAGCTCCGACATCATCAGCTCTGGCGCCCTTTTGCTTTTGCACGATGCGGTGTCACGCGGTCTCTTCTCTGCCTTTTGCCTTTTGGCTTTTGCCTCTGCCTTTTGCCCAGGCAGTCCACTGGTCGCTGCACACTGCACAGCAGGTGGCTCGGTGCTGAGTGGATAGTGGACATGCCCTGCCAGGCGGGCTGCCTCGAGGCTGAATTCCCGCCGGCGACCACTGACCAGTGTCGATGAGTGCCATGAGCCATGCTCGCAGGCCCGGCAGCAGGGGCGATTCAGTTGGGCAGCAAAAATGCATCGAGATTGGCCTGGGCGGCTGGTCAGCGATCCACCAACAGCACCATGACGCAGCGACGCAGCGAATAGGATGCGCTTCCATCGCCATGTCCTTTCGCTTGGGAGGCACGGGAGGGAATGAGGAGGGAGGGAATCCAGGGGCGGGGGGCGGGGGGCGGGGCGGCAGCCTCCCTGGAGTCCTGGACCCTCGTTCGTATTCCGGACCCCCCAGAACGGTGAACCGACCGCCCTTCCGGGGGTGGCTGTCCCGGCCCCCCGGGAGGAGCGAGACAGCCGGAGCGGACCCGGATCGGCCTTGGTCCCGCCGATTTCCACAGCAGTCAGTTCCGTGCCTCCGTGCCTCTGCGACGATGCAGTCATGCTCAAGTCGGTGAGCTGCACCGCAGCCTCTGCCTGGGGTCTGGTGGCGACGTCCCCTGTATCCGTATGTGGCAAGGTCTAGAACTGGCCATGGCTCGCCGCCGGCGTCACGGACGCCCAATGTGTTGCTGGGAGAGAGGGCCGGCGGTGAGTAAATGCGCGTCCGGCTGAGGTTCGGTCACCCTTTTCTCTGTTTTCTTTCTAGCCATGGCCACTGGCACCTTTGTCCCGATGGGTTGCCGAGCACCCAGGTACCCGTTCCCGTCCCGAGGACCAACATCACAATCGGCATTGCCTTGGAACCCGTCTCCTTCATCTTTACCAAAGTTTGTCTGTTTGCCACTATTCCAATGAGATAAGATACCTAGGTAGGTAGGTAGGTAACAACCCCCAACCCCGCTCGCCCACTGCCCACTGCACTGCTGCTGCCCACTGTATCCCTCCCGAGTCTTGGACGTCTCCCTCACCAAGTCCCGTTTGTCTTCCCCGACCTCCACCAGGTCATCACTCCGACCTCATCTAGCTGCCAGTACCAATCTTATATAGGTATACATGTAAATGCCCACACCCCAGTAAACTCATCCCATCTCCTCTGTCCCGGCTACCGAAGCCAGGGCATTCACCTGGCACGATGAAGCTTCCTCTCCAGACCCCCCCCCCCGATGCCGGATGGCAACCTCTCTTTTCTCAACATTCAGTCCCAACTCTCGACCATCCCCAGTTCCATCCCATACCTCGAATTTATCTACTATTTTTTGGAGACGATAGGTTCGGAATTTTACCATGCCGCCCTCAACCACACAAAACTTCTACCCACCGGACCGCGAGACAAGCGCACTCGCTGCTAAACACACCAGGCACCGGTCTTCATTGGCATCATGAATCCCAATCAGTCGAGATGCTCACTAGCCTCGGAGGAGGATGCTTCCTCCGCCCTCGAGCTAAAAGAGGCCAACTCCGTCGAGGATGAGGGGCCTCGACATCCACGGCCACCGCCACCGGGGCCAAAGAACATCCTCGATCTCCCTGTGGAACTCCAATTCAAGATCTTGGGGCACCGTATGTACAAGCACCATCATCCATCATCCATCTGGCTGCCACTGACAGCCCCTCTCTACCTACCTAGTCAGCTTTGACAACGTTGTCCGCCTCGGTCGGACATGCAAGCAATACCAAGCTCTCACCTCCCCGGCCCAGCTCAACGCCTTGTTCGGGGTCGATCGTATCAGAGACGAGATGCTTGCTCGTTGCAATGTTTGTCTGGAGCGCATTCCCAACCGAAAGAAACTGCTCAGGTCGTCGGCCTGCGACCGGCTGTATCCGTTTCACCGCACTTGCATCAAGTGCGCCATAATAATCAACCACCCCAGCCTTCGTGTGGGCCGGAAGGTCAAGCTCGGCGACGACACCTTTGCCTATATCTGCCACTGGTGCGGCTTGCCCAAGCAAGGAGCTGCTTGGTGTACTGGAATGCTGAGTGGACGCCAGTTGCACCGACGCTGTCAACTCAAGTTCCGTGCTGTCATGAACAGCTGGGTCGCCCTTGACGTCATCCGATTCTGGTTTGGCATAGTCACGGCGGTCATCTGCTGGACGGACTTTCGACACGAGCCCCTGGTCTTTGTCCCAGCCGTGGTATGTTCAGCTCCCACCCCGGCGGTTAGTCTGGTTAGCCCCTAACAGCAAGTCCAGACATCTTTCGTCCTCCTCTGGCTCTGTATCTTTCATCCAGCATTCATCCCCCTGTATAGACATTGCTACTTCATTCAAGTTTTCCTCGAGCTCGCCCTCCTTGGGTCTTGGATCCCACCGGTCTATTATATGATCGCCGTCCATCCATCTGTTGAGGATGCCGACCCTCACGCAACCAGGGCTCCCCTAGTCTTGGTTTTCCTCAACTTGTAAGCCTCCTCTTCACCTTACCATCATGCCGAGCGGGTACTGAGCAAGTAGCAGGCTCTTCCGGTTTGTCATCGTACTCGGCTATGTCGCCATCATCAGCGGCTACGACCCGGTGCTGCAAAAGAGGCAAAAGCGACGATTGTCGCCGTGGCGGAAGCTAACGCGACCAGTCATGCTCGGGCTGATCATTTGCACGAATCCCCTGTCAGTGGGCAACTCTGCGACTCCGATGGACGAAGAAGCTCCCTTTACTTTTCGTAGAGACTAGATAGGACTCTCTAACCTCGAGACGCGCCCGTTAACGTACTGCTTGTGCGTGGGCTGTGACGTTCCGAGGTCGAATGCAGGTCTCCACTCCAACCCACTCTAAAATGCTCAAGTTGTTTGCAATATTGTGTGGTATCAAAAGAATCTAACCGTGCACACCGACCCAGGCATACCTCGTGTATATCTCGTGCCCTCATGCCTGCAAATACGTGGTATCAAAAGAATCTACCCAACCCTCGTGAACCTCGCACCCCCATCAATAACCCCCACCCCCACCCCCATGGCCCATGTGCCCCCCAAACCCAAACCCTCCGGACCGATCAATCGCCGTCGTCGGCACCATGTCCTCCTCCGGGCCGAGCACCTGCTGCTGCGACGGGTGCGGATGCATCGCCATGGACGTGGTGGCAATCTGGTACGGCACCATCCTCTCGCCGCCGCCGCCGAACCCCATCGCCCCAAAGATCCCCACCCCCACCCCTCCCGCCGTCGTCACGGGGGGCCCTCCCCGGTGGTGGTGGTGGTGGTGGTGGTTATCGCGGAACTGATACCCCCCGCCGATCGGAGAGACGGCCGAGGTCGGAAACACGGGCCCGTCGAACCCCGACGGCGACGGCGACAGCGAGTCGGGCGCGCCGCCAAACGCCGCGGGGCTGAGGTCGTCGGCGTTGTGGTTCCCCAGCTGCGGGCTGAGGATGATGCTGGCGTTGGACGACTCGGTGGTCAGGAAGCTCGTCATGGGCGAGAGGTGCTGCTGCTGCTGCTGCTGCTGCTGGGTGGCGAACCACGAGCCGCCCGAGATGGCGCTGCCCGGGCTGGAGTCGCCGCCGCCGCCTCCGCACGCAGCGTCGTCGTAGGGAAAGGGGACCGGGCGGAGGGAGAGGTTCTGCCCCTGCCCCTGCGCGTCGGACGGGGTGGGCGGGGCGGCGGCGGTCTTGGGTTTCTGCTGGCGGCGCCGGCGCTTCGGATGCGAGGAGCCCGTCTTTTGGTCGCGGCAGGAGGAGAAGACGGTGTCGATGTGGCGGGTGATGAGGGGGAGGAGGTCGTCGGGGTTGGGGTTGGCGGTGATGAGGGCGCGGAGGGCGTCGAGGTTGGATGGGAGGTGGAAGTCGGACTGGACTTCTTCGAGTTCGATGGGGGGGATGAAGTCTAGGAGGGTTAGGATTGATGGCGGTGGGGGTGGAGGGGAAGTACCTGGGTGCGGAATGTCCGAGTCTTCGTCCTTGGGAAAGAGGGTCCTCCAGAGAATGTCCCAGGTGTCGACCTTTGAGTTGGCGCGGCGGCCGTTGAGCACGTCTTCGATCTTGGCGCTGATGCCGTCCTCGGGGTCCTGGCTGGAGGCGCAGGACTGGACTTCGCAGATCTGGGCCCGGGTCACGGCGAGGTGCCGGTCCAGGGCGGATTTGCTGCCCAGGTTGGTCTTGCAGCGCGGGCAGGCGTGGCCAGACCCGGACTTTTGCTTGTGGAAGAGCTTGACGTGGCGTCTGCGGGGGTCAGCAACGATTTTGGGTGATGGTGAGCATCCAACTTACTTGAGCTGGGAGACGTCGGGGAAGGACTGGGTGGCGCAGGAGAGGAAATCCCGAACGTTGAACTTGACGGGGTTTCGCTTCCGGAACGGACAGCTGAGGTTCAGATCTTCGGCCTGCGAAGACTGTCCGTCGGTCCGGGGCCTCTTTCCGTTGCCACCGGAGCCGTAGCCGTCATCGTAGCCGTCTTGGTTGTGGTCGTCGGCGTCATCACTCGACCGACGCTTGTTTCCGCCGCCGTTTCTGCGGGACCCGTGTCCACCGCCGTCTCCCTGGGATGGGCTCGAAGACTGGGCCTGGCCGTAGCCTCCGGGGTCCCTCGTCATCTGCGACTGCGAAGGAGCCCAGTCGGCCGCGTTGTTGGCCGGGACGATGCGTGACAGCTCATCCAGATAGTATCTCGTGGCTTCATACGCCTCGGCTGCGGCGTCGGTGGTGGCCAGCTCTTCGAGGCCGAGGTGGAAGGCATCTTTGAGCACTTGGTCGCAGACATTCTCGACGACATCTCCCCCCGGGTTGTGGATGGATGAGCTGTCTGCGTCGGACTCTTGGCCCTTTTGTGAGAGGGTGTGGTCGGATTGTGTGAGCTCAGACTCTTCTGAAGTCATTTCCACTTTGATGTGAAGCCGGTCGCTCGCCGAGGGCTCCGCAACATGGGATTCGTCCAAGGGCCGAGATGGGCCGGGGTAGGAGGGCCCGGTGTCATGGTCCTGCCCGGGTGGCGGTCCCGGCGCGGCACTGATGGGGTTTGTGGGGGTCGAGAGCTCATCGGGGGCAAAGGACGACATGCGTGTAGGCGGGAAACTCGGGAGGCCATCCGAGGGACATGATGGAAAGGCAGCGCCGCGGAGTGCCGGGGTGCCTTCGCCTTCGTCGTCGTCATTCAGCGTCGTACCTAGCAAGTCGGGCTCGGTATAATCTGTCGTGGTGGACATGGCCACCGAGAAGCCGGTGTTGGTGCGGGGCCCGAAGCTGCTCCGGAGACTGTCGAAAGTGTCGTAGCGCTCGACATGTTGCTTTGGAACCAGGTCCTCTGGCCTGAGCTGGGACGACGCGCGTTCTTGGTGGGTTGACGTTGAGGTTGTGGCTGGTGGTTCCTTGCCGGGGAGGGGGAGGGGACTGGCGGCGAGGATGTCTGAGTCTGATGGCCTGAGATCCTGCTCAGGCTCGATGACGGCCGCGGGGATGGGTGGGTTCTCCATTGTGAGTTGAAGGTCCAGTCCAGTGTCTTGGTACACCGTGGGGAGGCGAGTGGTGTTTTGCCTTTGCCTCTTTTTAAATTCCAAACCTCGCCCGGGAATGAGTGGGAAAGAGGATATGTATGAATTGTATTGTTCCAGACGGGGACCCGACCCGACCGCGGCCCATCTTTTCCTCCATCCCTCCATCCATCCTCTTCCTCCAGCCGGGGTCCAGCCCCAAGGTGTGCCTGACAGCAGTGCCGACGCTCTGTTCCCGCCCGCCGCCGTCAGGTTGCACACCTCGACCAACACAGCCGCATCGCCAGCAGCACCAGCACCAGCAGGCAATCAAGGCGGCCCGCCGAGGCAGAGAGGCTGGCAGGCAGAGCTGTCGCTTTTGGGTGGGTGACAATCTCGGCGGCCTCCAGGGTGTGGACTCGCTGTGGCTGTGCCGTGTTGGCTGGCACGCTACCGAACCTCCAAACTCGCGACTCTGAGTTTCAATGTCACGACCATGGCTGCGCGACCATGACTGCCTACCTACCTGACCAAGTGCGACCTGATCAAATGCCGATAGAAGCAGGTTTGGTGATATCCCACAAGCCAGGCGACTGTCGTGGCAGACTGGCGTTGCAGGCAGCAGGGCCCATTGACCGGGGGCATGTCACCGAAAAGTGTCGTGAAGATGAATTGGAGGAGGGGAGGGGA
Source organism: Podospora conica (assembly GCA_030685255.1). NCBI lineage: Eukaryota > Fungi > Ascomycota > Sordariomycetes > Sordariales > Podosporaceae > Podospora > Podospora conica. Next base: position 219,727 of record MU839466.1, on the reverse strand, counting down.
TGCAAAAATCAATTCTTCCACCCGCAAGTGACAGTCGGCGCGGCGGGGTGGCAGCTGGGGCCATCTGCCATGATGGCCTCCCCAAGTCCCCACTGTCAACTGATGGAGAGAGAGTCCCGTGCCCTCGGGGCTTCAGCCCCTGACGATGGAGCATCAAACATGAACGTCCATCGCTCGACATCACGACTCTCTGCTTCATTGACCATGCCGTCACCACGCTCCCAGGACTGCAAACATACCTCTCCGCTGCTTGGGCACCGAAAGGCAATGCATTCCCCATCTTTTGACCTCCCCCGAGTCCCTGGGCCGGTGGGTGTCGCAGTCGGGGGTTGACTCGGCCTCGAGGTCGACAGTCACAGCAAAGACAAAGACACCACCCCCCATGGCCTCGACATCCGGTTTGGTCTGCAACTGACATACAAGTCTCTCTCGGCTTTCACGCTGATGGATCAGAAAACTGACAGTCCCATCCCCCCATGGATGGGATGCCAGGGCTGGCCCAAGGCAGCACAAAGACTCGACTCTGAGTCCTCTGCCTCTGCCTTTGCCCGCCCGCCCGCCTGGAGGCTGGCACGTGCCGCCCGCCGCCCGCCCAAAAACGTCAACAACCAAGGAACGGGCCCGAGCTTTCTTCCCTTTGGAGGGAGGAGAGCTGAGCAACAACAGCATTTGGCACTGGAATTTTCAAAACACGGCCATCATCAATCACCAACCACCGCCGCATCGAAACATCGCATCCCCTATCCAACATCGATAGAACCCGCCACGCCACCCGAATCCCCCATTGTCGCGTCATCCCCATCAACCTCGACCGCTCCTCTTTTCGCGCCGATTGATTTTGGTCGACTTTTTCCTCGACCTCGTCCCCGAACCCACCCCGCGCATCCACAGACAGAGCAGCAATGGCTGGCGGCAAGGGCAAATCCTCGGGAGGGAAGAGCTCGGGTGGCAAGACGTCGGCGAACGATGGCCCCAAGAAGCAGCAGAGCCACTCTGCTCGCGCCGGTCTCCAGGTCAGTGCCTCTGCCTTTTTTTTCTCTCCTCCTCCTTGTCGCTCTTCGGCACCTTGCGGTCCGACGCGCCGATGCCAGGGCACCCCTCGACATGCCGACATGTGGTCGACAAGATACCCCCATCAACAACGCGTCTCGACCGATACCGTCCGCTCTACTCCTGTCCAGCCGGATGCTCCGACCCTCATCCGCGATGACTGGCCCGATGATTAAACGCCGCTCCCCGACACGCCTCCCTTGATCAGGCGCAACGACCATCGCATCGGCCCTGCGCAACGCGTTCCTGTCCGTCACCCCGCCTTCGCCATCGCACATCAACAAGATCATGTCCCGGGTGTCCCTTGGGACATTCCAACCACGGGGCGTGCAAACATGCGCCCATAAAGTCACTTCTCTCAATGCACATGCTAACGCGCCCACTCCAGTTCCCCTGCGGCCGTGTCAAGCGCTTCCTCAAGCAAAACACACAGAACAAGATGCGCGTAGGCGCCAAGGCGGCCGTCTATGTCACCGCAGTGCTCGAGTACCTCACGGCTGAAGTGCTGGAGCTCGCAGGGGTAAGTGGCTGCTGCATGGACCCCCGCTGCCGCCCGGTGCTGACGACGTGTGCCACAGAATGCCGCCAAGGATCTCAAGGTCAAGCGCATAACTCCCCGCCATCTCCAGCTCGCCATCCGCGGCGACGAAGAGCTCGACACCCTCATCAGGGCCACGATCGCGTTCGGAGGCGTGCTGCCCCACATCAACCGCGCGCTCCTCCTCAAGGTCGAGCAGAAGAAGAAGGCCAAGGCTGCCGAGGCATAGGGGATGAGTCACTTGTGAGGGAAAAACGTTTTGGCTGTCAACAATCTCTTTTGCGCTACGCGACAACGTAGCGATGCCCCTACTGCGCGTGGAGCTGGAGGGAGGGGATGACGGGTGCGGGATTCTTTGTCTTTGAACTCGGCTGTCATGTCTTTTTTGGACTTGTTTCCTTTTTCCTTTGGTAGCGGAAGCTCTGGCGGACCACGACGGGCCGCGGGAAATAGCGAGCTTGGGAGGCGGTGTGACGTCGGCTAGCGGGGGTGGGCCGGCGCCAGTCGGGACAAGAGGGTGGGCCGGGCCTAGGCTCTGCCCCTGGCGGCGGACTCGGACACTGGGGTCGCGTGTGAGCAGTTCACGGCGGCCTTGGGTCGTGTGTACCAACAGATATTTCACTGTTGCGGCGGAGCTTCCAGGGTGGCAGCGCCGTCTGCAGCGATCGAGTAGCAACTAATAAAGGCTCGCCACGGTTGAGTCAGGTGGTGTCCCTCGCAATGTCGAGCCTGTCGGCCTGTTTTCATGGTAAGTAATAACGTTCTACGACATCATGTCTTGTGCTGAAACGATTCGGGGGACAAGAGGCGAGAGAGTCGGACGGTGCCACGACGTCGTCCAGGGGACGGCAGTGTGGTCAGAGGCGTCTGTCAAGTGCCATCTTGCTCCTCCCAAGGGAAGTGATGGCAACCAACTTGCGAGGCGAATGTCAAAGGAAAATACAAAGTCGAATCTCGAAAGCGCAACAAAGAGCCGACGAGGAACCAAGGGATTGTTCAACATCTCTGCTTTGTCACCCGAGTCACGTCGACACCTTGACATGATCGTCGTCGAGGCGGGCAATCATGTGTGTATTCATTCACGAGTCCATCGGTCCGTCCAGCTTGCAATCCCTCTCAACCATCTGCTAATGCCATGATGGGCGTTCCAGTCACAGCACCGCAACCTCTTCACATCCAACCAAACATCACGGAAAAGTCACCAAATTGTCACAATGTTTCTCCCAAAAATATATCATTGACATCTCCGCGGTCTGCCTGGTCCGACCAAAATTCTATCGAGTCCTTTCATCTATCCTTCAATGCCGTCTGACTTGTTCGATGCCCTTTTCCCAGCCGTTAGACCTTCCTCTCCTTGTCCCCAACATACACCAGCCTGTTACTCTTCCTGCTGTGCTTCGCCCGCCCCTCGTTCCACGCCGTATACCTGGCCACCTTGCACTCCGTCGGCCAAATGCAGTCCTTCGCGCAGTTATACCTCCCCTCGACGAACATGACCTCCCTCCTGCGCTTCGCGGCTCGCTCGTCCTCGGCCGGCGACGACCCCTCGTCCTCGTCCTCGTCCTCGTCCTCGCGCCGCCTCTTCCTCGACCCCGTTTGCTCCTCGCCTCCCGCGCCGCCCCCCTGCGCCTCGGCGGCCCGCAGCGCGGCGACCTTCCCTCGCCACTCGGCCCAGTCTCTCCACTGGTCGTGGTCGAACCCCACCTGGCAGTCCTTGGTCTGCTCGGCCCTGCGCCGGCGGCGAAAGGGTCGGGGCTGGGCTGGCTTGCGGACGGGCGCGCGGACGGGGCCCAGCGGGCTGTTGCCGAGCGTGCTGTTGCCGAGCGCGTCGACGGGCGCGCGGGGCAGGCCGAGGCGGCTCCGGGCGAGCATCGAGGTCCAGACGACGATCTTGCAGTTCTCGTTGAGGCAGCGGCGGGTGGCGGCGACGGGGTACTTGGCTCGGCAGGACGGGCAGAACCACCATGTTGACTTGGGGGTGGGAGGGGGTGGTGGGAGGGGGAGGGTGGGCTTGGGGGGCGGAGGGGGGGTTGCGGAAGATGTCCGGGGCGGAGGGGGGGTCGTAGTGGATGTGGATGTCGGGGGAGAGCTGCTGGGGCTGGGGGTTTTCTGGGCGCCGGGGGAGGACGGCGGGGGCGTTGGGAGCCTGGGGATGGGGCTGTCCTCTGACGCCATGGTTGCTTGTTCGCAGAGGGAGACGAGCTTGGCCTGTCGCCGGGAGGAACGGGTGGAGATGGCTCTGCCGCTTCTGAGTCGCATGCTTGCGGTTAGGTCTGATCAGCAAAGACAGGCGTGCGGTCAGGTAGAGACGAACCTGGAATGGTTGGTGGTATCTCGGGGAGGTAAGTTGTGAAGCTTGAGGTGATGGAGTAGTTGAGGGTCGTTGCCGATTTTATTTGAGAGATGGTTTGGTGCGCAGTTCCAGTTTTGCAAACGTAGTAGGTTGAACAGGATTTAGTCGGCCTCGCGGTTGCGAGGGAAGAGGTCTCCAGATATTTAACGACCTAGTGCCCCGAGATCCAGCAAAGCAATTGTGTGGGCGGTGAATAAAGGTATTGTCACCGCCGGTGAATTGGGGCCCACAATGGTATTGACAAGAAGTCTATTGTGTGTTACCATTCTATAAACAAGGGGAGCTGCTCTCTTTGTTGCATGTTTTTTCCCGACTTTGGCTGCCACAGGTTGGGTGCAAAAGAATGCTAAAAATCACCGCCAAACTTCCCTGTTACCAGTGCCCCGTGAAAAAGACGACATCCGGATGTACTGGAAGGTCAGAAGATACGGGTATCTAGAGAGTTTTGTTTCGACGAGTTCCAATTTTGGGCCTCGGATGTCGAGTTGTGGGCTGCCAACAAGACCCTGCAGGGGGAGCGCTCACGACCGCTCAAGTTGCTGCCACTGGGCATCTTGGCAACGGAGGTGCTGTGAAATAGTGTGAATAAAACATAGGTACATTGCTGCTGCAATGTTTCCGGGCCGGCGCCGGGACCGGCCACCGTGCCGCCCCACACCCGGAGGAAGCACCCACTGCACCACCGATCTTGCGGCCCAGAAACTCTTGAGAGGTCTTCTTCTCTATGAAATCTCGTGGGGTCTTTTCCCTTGTCACTATCGCAATTTCAGACCGGGCAAGGCCAGTAATTCATGTCTTCAACGGCAGTACAATGGCAGGGATGAGAAATGTGGTCCGTACAAAGTAAACAAATGTTGAGCTTCCCCTGAGACGGCCCCTACCCGAAGCATCGAATGTGAGATTTGGGATATCGGTGTCGTCATGACACTGTGCACCTTCATCGACAATTCTCATAGCTATCCCACTTTGTCCAGCCCCTTTTCTTCCTGGATCGACCTCTCGTCTTTCTCGAAATGACTTATTCGACACCCCCCCCCATTGCCGCACGCTTGCTCGCCGCCCCCTTACTTCCCTCCGCCTCCCTTTTCCGCCGCCACCTGGCGGTCCTCCCGACGGCGACTGGCCGGAACCTCTAGCAGACGAGGATTTCCGAGTCGTCCTGGACCCTCCGCCGGACGCTATATTTCTAAAGCCCGAACCTATTCTGGCCGGGCCTCTCGGCGACCTGAACGACCCAAATATACTCGCTAAGGTAGAGGAAGCTATCTACGACCAGGTCCAAATCAATATCGTTCGACTCCGAGAAGAGGAGTTTTACATCTATCTTGAAAATACTAAGCCTGTATAGGAGGAATTCCCCGGTTTATTCTTCCGTTACCGAGTCCGCGGGTATAAGTCGTTTAGCCGAAAGTTTTACATTAAACGAAGTAACTAGTATAGATATCTTAGTACTAGATAGACGTATTTACGACTTTATCTCTTAAATAATATATACCGGGTAAGTTTTAATTAAATATTATCTAAGGCTAGATATAACGATTCTCTATATCGGTATATAACCTAATTACGGAAAACCTTTTAAAAGGATATTAGGATTCTAAGTCGAGACTCTAGAACCTAATTATATATTATAAAGCGTCTACGATCGCTATAATTATAATAACCCCCCCCGCCCTCTAAAGGTTCGCCCTCGGACCTCTGCCCCCCGGGGGGTAGGCGAGTTCTATCCGGGACTCTAGAGGCGAGGGGTTACTCTATAGCATCCTTAAACGCCTTTAGTATATTATTTCGTCCCCTCGGGGCAATGTCTAGAATTGTTTACAACCGTAGGGCTCGAACCTAGGCCGTATAACTTGGAATTGTAACGATTCTCTACATCGGTACGTAACCTAATTACGGAAAACCTTCTAAAAGGATATTAGGATTCCAAGTCGAGACTCTAGAACCTAATTACATACTATAGAGCGTCTACGATCGCCGTAATCGTAATACTAGAGCTAATATACTATATAGAAACTTAATAATCTAGTATAAGTACCGTCTATAGAACTAGTTACCGCCTAAGCGGCTATATATACTAAAGAATACTTTTACCGATCCGCGGCTAAAGCCGTTAAAGCTACTTAAGGACTACTACCTCCCGTCGCCCCCGAATAATAGGATACTTTACTTAAGGTAGTACGGGAACGTTATACTAGAAAGTAAGCCGCTAAAAGTATACGTACTCGCCTACTACTCTTAACCGATCCTAAAAAGGTAACCTATAACCTCCGTAAACACGCCCGCCGAGCTACGAATAAGGCGGCCAGGCTCCCTATCGACGCCCCTAATATACCCGTTACTATTACCACTACCGCTACCCTTAGAATCCCCGCGGACGCCCGTAAAGGTAAATATACTCCCGCCGCCCGTAAAAGTAGGCGTAAAGCCGATATCGCGTACATCGCCCCTATCCCCGTCTCTATTACCGCCGTCACGCCCGCGCTACGCCCTCCCTAAGCCGCCTAAGCTACCGAAAAGTTAGATAACGAGCTCCCGGCGCCTAAACGCCGCCGTTACTAGCCCCGGCGGGTTAGCGCCGCCCGCCGCCTTGTAATCGAGGATAACGGGGACGAAGAAGACGACGACGAAGAAGACGAAGAGAATTAGGACGACGAGAATTAGGACGACGAGAATTAGGACGACGATATTCGTAACTATATCTTAGTAACCCTAGCCCCGGTCTACGCCCCGCCCCCCCCTAGCCCTTCCTCCTACAGTATTCCTATCGTCTCGGCCCCGGCTCCCTCGCCCTCCGCGGCGCCCGCCCCCTTCCTATTAGCTCGCCCCCGCCGCCGAGCGGTTATCGACTCCTATCGTAAAACGATAGAAATGTATAACCTCCCGGCCCTCTTACCCCCCCCGGCTCTACCCTCTCGCGTACCCCCTCCCGCTCTTTCCTTCGCCCCGGCCCCTACGTCCCCTATAGCGGCCGCCCCCGCCCCGTCGGCCCGCCCCCGCCGCCGAGTGGCTGTTATCTCCGGCCTGAGAACGACCGAGATGTGGAACCTCCCGCCTCTCTCCCCCCCCCCCCTCTCTCTTCTTCCCCGGCTCCCCCGGCCCACGCCCGCCGCCTCGCCGCCGACGAGGACGAGGACGGCGACGAGGAGGAGGATGACGAGGAGGAGAAGGATGACGATGTTCGTGACGGTATCTTGGTGGCGTTACCACGGCAGCCGCGCAGACATTGGGGAAGCGATGAAGAGGTTCCTGATTCGGATGCATCGATGATGAATGGAGAGTCGGAGACACTTGAGTGACTGGAATTCCTGCCTCCTGAAAGCCCGGGGGATACTTGATGCCGTCAGAGGTTGCAATCAGGACACCAATATACTCCAGACCCCTCTTGGCAAGGAAGCGAGACCTCTTGCGCTGGAAGCAATGCATAAATGACAGAACTCGACCTCTCCAGTTCCGTCTCGAGGCCTGTTGGACAAAGATATCGGTATCCTGTTCCGTCCCCAAGGCCTGCAGGCAAAAGCATAGGTGTTTGATTAGTGCATCGACACCGTTCAAGAAAAGAACTCCCCATCATGGCAAGAACCTGTCCCTCCCGTCCCTGCCGTTCATTTTCAAAGACGTCTACTGGCCCTTGCGTCATGACGAATGTCCATTGTCGAGGTAAGAACGATGGCAGTGGGAAGCCCACCTGCCATGTTCAAACGGGCAGAGTTCAAACGAGCAGAGTTTTCTGCCCCCCCGAGCAAAATACAACCCCCCCCCCCCCACTCGAGATTTTCCTTTCCTCCCCCAGTCTCGAGATTCTCCGTTCCTCAGTCTCGATATTTTCCTTTCCCTTGGTCTCCAATTCTCCCTTCCCTCCCATCCGAGATTCTCTTTCCCATCTCCGTACACCAGGTTGGCCGTTCGAACTCGGCCACCACACCCCCCCGTCACCATGCCTCCTTTTTGGGGCAATGCCCCCCCCCCCATCGATCACTCGAAGGACTGGCCGCAACTGGAGCCTGGCCCCCTTCTCTCGGCTGACGACTGGCCGCCACCCCCGGCGAACAAGATATCCCTGGATATTCCGAGGCCCAGGCTTCCAATGCCCGAGCCCATTCTGGCCGGGCCTCTCGGAGACTTGAGAGGTATGCTGTATTCTTGCGCAAACCCCTGTGTCCCACTAACACACGAAGACCCGGATATATACGCAAAGGTACTGAAGGCCATCGACGACAAAGTGACGTGCAATATCGTCCGCCTTCGCGAGGAGGGGTTTTACGCCCACCTCCCAAATGCCCAGCCCGTGTGGGAGGATGAGTCTCCCGGTGTATTCCTTCTCTGCCGGATTCGGGAGTGCAAGGACTTTGGCCGTGTGTTTGTCCAGAAACAGCGTCTTGGTGGCAAGAAACAGCGTCTTGGTGGTAAGATACAGCCTGGTGGTGGGCCTATCGCTCTGCGGAATCATCTGTTGAGCGACTATCACATGGTAAGTTGTCGGATCATGTCCAACGTGGACAAGAGCTAAGATGCCATACAGAAACTCGACAATCCGGCGTGGGTGCCGGACGCCCATGCGCCAGTCCATCCCAGCCGACTGGAGCCGTCCGAGACGCCGTCCAAGCCGTCAGAGCTGAGAAACAACGCGCCGGCCGAGCCGCCGACCGGGCCAAGGGAATCACCAGAGCGCCACCCCCCCACGAGCACCAGCGCAACCGTCGCGCAAAGGCCCGGGCCGCCGCCGGAGTCGTCCCCCGCCCGCCCCCTACTCCACGTCGGGCAAAGCGGAATGAGACAAAACGCACAGAGTTAGGGCGCAGGGTGGCAGTGACAGGAAGGGCGGCCTTCAACAGACATGTGGCTGTGGCAGTGGCATGTGCTGACGCAGCCACAGGGGCGATGGGTATCTCTTCGTCGCGTGCACCTCCATAGTTTTGGGTTTTAGACAGCAGACACAACTCCTCTCTTGCGAGCCTCTGCAGCCACCACAGTCCTTGCCACTCCTTTTCCCCATCTTGCGGTTGTTGTGCTGTAGTGGGCGCGACTCCGACGCGCTTGTCGTTCTCTCGCACCACCGACACCAACGACCACTGCCTTCAGCAGTATTGTTGTTTCATTCAGGGTGGGTTTCCCCCAATTCAGCACTGAACGAGCCGCCGCCCCAGCCGCATCTGCCCCCGGCCCAGCCCCCAGCCCGTCGCCGGACTCGGACTCGGAGGCCGATGATATCCGTCCCCGGATCAGGAGGGCTCGATCAACCCTCCAGCAAGTCCGTGACTGGCGCCTGGCCACTACATTGGTGACAGAGTTGGAACCCGATGCCTTTCTCTTGGAGCCGGACGCCTATATCCCTGCTGACTAGGTCCTGAAGTCGGAGCTGGATACCTGTATGTATCCAAATAGGCCCCGAAGTTAGAGCCGGATGCCTATTTCCTTGCGGACTAGGTAGAAGAGTATGAACCGGAGACGTCTCGTCTCGTCGTTTAGGCATTGCTTCCTTGGGAAGAGGTCTCGTGCTAACAAGCAAACTAGGTATGCGAGCCGTTCAAGAAAACGACTCCCCTCCCCATCCTGGCAAAAGATTTATTCTTGGGCTGATGAACGGGGGGCGTCCGGAGATGGCGGAGTTCCCAACAGCACCAAGCCAAAGCATCCGAGTCCAGACAAGAAGGGAAAGCTCGCCAGTCCCAGTACGCTCAGGTCGCCCGCACTACTCGAGGGAACTGCCGTTAGCGATGTTGCAGTGCATCAACACCCAAGGCTCGGCCTGGAGGCTGGGCCCCGGGACTTTATCTCCGGCCACCGCTGAGTCTTTGATGGAAACGACAACTACTGCTGGCGGCTAATACTGCTCTACCCAAAGTATCAACACTCGCAGCGCCTTTTCCTTCAACTCCGAATCCATTGGAACAAGACGTTGAAAAAGCCATAATTTTCCCAGCGTCTCCGACATTGTGGTACAATCCATCACCAACCTTAGCAGCGGCACACTGAAGTCATCACCCCCACGCCAAGACCTTCGCTTGCCGTGGCTTTCCGGTAGTCGCAGACAGCTGTGTCATCGCTGCTGGGCGTTAGATAATCCAGACCTCTCAGTCACATGACATGATGAGTCCCCCCCCCCGGGGTCGGAGATGAAGAATCTGCAGCCTTGGTTCCTGAACTTTGCTGCTTTTCCTCTGTTCAAACTTGACGTGCGGGTTGCGGTTTGTTTTGAAGTCCGAACCCCTTGACCGTGCAACTCCTCTACCCTTCCGTCGGTTCCATGACACAACCCGAGAGCGGCCCGACGGCCCAAGACGTCGAAAAGAGCCTCAACATGGGCGAGGGCCGAGTCTCATCGGTTGACTCACTGGCAAAGGACGAAGCCATCGCCATGGTGGGAGACCGCTCACAGGAAGTTGACCCAGTTGTCGTCGCGAGAGCCGTCCGAAAGACGGACTGGTTCCTGATCCCCCTCATGGTCTTTGGCTGTAAGTCTCACCCACCCTCCCCTTGACTTTGCTAACCATGACCTTTTCAGATGGCCTGGTCTACTACGACAAAGCCATCCTCGGCGCCGCGGTCCTCTTTGGCATGACGGGCGACCTCGAGCTCACCGTCACGGACCGCTCCACCACCCCTCCCACCGTCGACACCACGCGCCTCTCGTGGGCCACTTCGCTCTTCTACTTTGGCATGCTCGCCGGCCTGTACCCCATGTCCTTTGCCCTCCAGCGCTTCAACTTTGGCCGCATCCTGGGCGCTGTCGTCGTCGTGTGGGCCGGCATCTGCATGTCCACGGCCGGCGTCGTGTCCTACAAGGGCCTCTACGTGCAGCGCTTCTTCCTCGGCTTCGTCGAGAGCATCATCCCCACCGGGTTCATGTGCATCATCTCGGGCTTCTACACGCAGCAGGAGCAGTCGCTGCGCCAGAGCTGGTGGTTCAGCAGCACCGGGCTGTTTACCATCATCGGCGGGTCGCTCAACTACGGGTTCGCGCAGATCGAGGGGGGCGGGCTGAAGGCGTGGCAGTACATCTACCTCTTGGCGGGCGGGCTGACGTTTCTCTTTGGGTTGATGTGCTTTGCGTTTCCCAGCTCGCCGGTGTCGGCGTGGTTTCTGACGGCCGAGGAAAAGGTGGCGGCGGTGGAGCGGCTGAGGGCGGGACAGACGGGGGTGAGGTGCACGCAAATCAAGGCGTCGCAGCTCAAGGAGTCGCTGTTGGATGTCAAGACGTATCTCGTTTTCATCATGATGGCGTCTGCGTGAGTCGTTTCTCTCCCGGTCACTGCTCTTCAAGTTGGCTAATACATGTACTGTCAGATACACGATGAACGGCGCCGTCTCAGGTTTCGGACCGCTCATCGTCAGCACGTTTGGCTGGTCCACCCTCCACTCGATTCTCTTTCAGTTTCCCCTGGGTGGGCTCTGCTTTATCGTCATCCTTGTGACGGGATATTTGGGGTCTCGCATCAACAACATCAGAATCATCATGCTCATCCTGACATGCCTGCCCGTCATCGCCGGCTGCGCCATCATCTGGAAGAGCACCTGGTCGTACCGGGCCGCGGCGCCCGTGATTGGATACTCCATCACGGGCTTCTTTGGCGGGACGGTCAGTCTGATTATCACGATCGGCATGTCTTCTGTTGCCGGGCATACCAAGAAGAGCTTTATGAGCGGGACCATCTTTGCTGGTTATTGCGTGGGTATGTCAAGACGTCTGGTCCATGTTGTTTACAGTTTAGAGTTGCTAACTTGTGACAGGCAATATTGTTGGCCCTCTGCTTGTCAAGTCGCAGACGAGGGCCCAGCATTACCCCATGCTGTGGCTGGGGTTGATCATCTGGTGAGCTTCCCTCGGCTGAACTGTGACGACCAAGGTTTGCTAATCACTGTGCTAGCTACATCATCTGCATCGCCGCCTCGGCTGCGCTCTATGTCGTCCTGTCAAGAGCAAACGCGAAAAAGGCCCAGCTCATTCAGGATGGGAATGAAGAAGACAGGGCGCGCTCGGCGTTTCAAGACCTGACGGATATGCAGAATCCGTATTTCAGGTATTCCCTTTGAAATTTGGACAACGAGGACCCGGATGCATAATACACGGCCCGTGCTGCCGTCCGCAAACTCGAGTCGGGCCAGGGTACCGCTGTAGGGCTCAGGGGTGGCCTACAATCATTATAGGGGGTGACAATCACTATAACTACAACACGTATACGGTAATAAACAGTTATTATCAATCCAACAGTTATTATCGAAAGTAACAATCATTGTCCAAAACGGGGCCCTCTAATTAGCCAGAAAAAACGGGGTCGAATAATTTAAAATCAGGGCGTACGGGATACAATCCACGATATCTATATATTTTAATTTATATACCCTTATCTAGTACGTATCCTCTTATCGCCCTTCGCCGTCGCCTAGTAGCCGAAAATACTAAAGTCCTAATTATTACGGATTACTACTTTCTTTAATCGCTTACTACTACTACCTTATTTAATCGCCCGCTCGCTCGATCGTTTCGTCGCTTAGTTACTAGGTCGTATCCTATCGTATAGAAAAGTTAGCTTAATTTAATATAGGCCCTTAGACTTTAGATAACTTACCTATCTAGATAGGCCGATTACCGTAGTAGTAGTAGTAGTAGTAATAGTATTATTAAAGAGGGGAGAGTTTTAAGGCCCTAGATTAAAATAAATAAAGGCCTTTTTATCTCTCTAGTCCTTTACCTTCTACTCTATAATCTAAGTAGTTCCTTCTTCTATTCCTAGAAGTCTTACGGCTTTAGTAGATATCTCTATATTCCAGGCGGCCTTTATATTTAATACGTTATCTCGACTATCTATAGAAAGGGTCCGTTAAAGGGTTATTTCCTGGAATCTAATTAGCTAAAGGCTAATAATAACTATTAAGTTAATAATAACTATTACTCCGGCGATAATAGTAGAGGCTAACAACTATTACAGCTATTGTACAAGCCTAATAACGATTGTCGCCTTAGGGGATTTCCTACTACGGTACACTCTCAAAACGACACATTGCTGGAACGTCGAGAATAGCCCCATGCGTACTGAGAGTTTCTATTCCTCGATATAACTATAGGAATGCTGTCACCCAACAAGCCAAGGGGGGGGGGGTGGGGGGGGGGTACTTCCATATCTCGCAAGGAAACTCCATCACACAACTAACCGACTTTGCCAATGCTCTATTCGTCCATTTGACTGCCACGTGCAGTTTGCCAGGCACTTCAACGTTAATGGTGCTTCAAGACTTTAAGTTAAGGGGCTGCCGATTGCTCTTGCCAGTCGTTCGGTCCACTCTCCTCCATGGACCGAGAACGGGGAAGCAAGTGCAACCTTCAACGGCAACAACGCTCTGCAACGACCAGCTGCAACAGCAAGAACGCGGCCAGTCATGACGTGGACGAGTATGAAGGGAAAGAACTGTGGACGGCAACAGAGAGAGTCAAAAAGGCCACTGCAAACTTTTCTCGTTCTCAGTTTCTTCCTCTTCTTGTCTCAGATTCTTGATGTGTCGTCCCCCCTCCCATTGTCACCACCGTCAAGATGTCTTTGCCGTTGCCCTGGGCCGCCGCCCCCCCGCCCTTCGACCTCCTCCTGGGCCCAACTCGGGAGCCCCCCCCCCCCTCCGACGTCGACATTGCCGGCGACTGGGAGATGGTCCCTCCCACCGAGACCACCACCACCACCACAACCACCACCAGCCCTGCCGTGCCGCCCGCTGAGGGCGAGGATGATGGTAATCTTCCTTCTTCCTAGATTCTTCAAACTCCATACTTCCTTCCACCTTTGCTACCCGGAAAGTCTCTTCTGTGACCCTGGCCAAGGTGTGTTGAGCCCAAGCGAGCCAACAACCCCCTCCGCCAATTCATGATTTTGCTTCCATCAAGGCGAAGGCGAAAGCCAACTTGATGTATTCATGACTTCCAAGTCTACCCCCCCCCCCGAAGCCGGGGTTCAAGCCGACTCACTGTCCGCATGTTTACCAGTTCGCATACACCGTGACCGTGCTCCATGCCGCTCAAGTATTTCTCCGATCCTTGCCTGCCCTTCCAGCATGACTTCCAAGTCTACTTCCCTTGCTCCAAGATGTTCCGGGTTCAAGTTGGCTCCCTCCCTATTCACCTGTCACGAAGGACAGTAACTGTCTTATATGCCTCCCAATTTCCCAGGCATCTACCAAGATGTCCCCAGTTCAAGGGCGTCCGTGCCTCATCCCCCCTTCGTGCTTCAAAAAGTCCCCGTCAAGCCTCTGTTCAAAGAACTCAGAGTTTACGGCAGTGTATCTCGATTATCGTTGGCTGCTCCCCAGCAACCGAGATTTGTACTCGAAGAAGGAATTAACAGTTTGTACCTAGATGACAAGCTATTTATGGCGGAACAGCTCGCCCGCGTGGCCGAGCTCGAGCATGCCACAATTCGACTTGTGGAGGGTCGTTTTTACGACCATTTGAAGTTTTCGGTCCCGGTTTGGGACGAGTTTCGTGGTGTCCGCGGCGTCTGCCGCATCAGGGAATGTGCCGGGTTTGGCCGCGAATATGGCAACCATGATTTGCTCAAGCATCTTCAGACGGGAGTGCATCTTGTAAGTCGCGTGCCAGCGATGCAATTTCCGGGATTTCGAGTCACTTTACTGACCATTTTTGCAAGGACTTGGACCTCACACTGGACCCGGGGAGGTCAGAGGCCGACCGACCGATCCCCAACCGCCGAAAGCGCGCCGCGCCCCGGCCCCCAGCCCGCCGCCGCCGCCGCATCAGCCAATCTCCCGCCCCGGTCGTCGCAGCGCCCCGTCGCCGCACCCCCTCTCCCCCTCTGGCTCCCTCCCCCCCTCTGGCTCCCTCTCCTCCGCTGGCTCCGCCCCCCCGGCTGGCGCCCTCCCCCCCCACGGTTCCCTCTTCCTCCCCGGTTCCCTCCCCCCCCCCGATTCCCTCTTCCTCCCCGGCCCCCTCTCCCTCCCCGGAGCCCCGGGCGCCTCCGCGTCTCCGCCGCCACGCCGCCCCCAGCCCTCCCTCCCAGGCGGTTTTCCCGGCCCCGCCCCTCGTCGTTTTGGCTCCGCCCCCCGTCGTCTCGGTCCCACCCCCCGTGCCCCGTGCCCCGGCCCCCCCGGCTCCCTCCGCCCCCGCGGCGACCGTCCCCGCCCCGTCGGCCCGCCCCCGCCGCCTAGCGGCTGTCAGGTCCCGCCGTACAACGGCGAAGATGTGGAACCTCCCGGCTCTCTCCTCGTCCCCGGCGCCCGTCCCCCTGCCGGCGCCCGTCCCCCTCCCGGTGCCCGTCCCCCTCCCGCGGCTCTCGTCGTCCCCGCCGCCCTTCCCCCTCCCGGCGCCCGCCCCCCTCCCGGCTCCTTCCTCTGCCCTGGCTCCTTCCTCCCCCGTGGCGGTGGTCCCTGCCCTGTCTGCCCGCCCCCGCCGCCGAGCGGCTGTCGCTTCCCGCCGCAAGACGGCAGATGGATGGAAACTCTCGGCCAACCCGGAAGAAGATTGATAGCCGAGAGCGTGGCGTCGTATTCGTAGGTGGCTGTCCCATCGGGTGGCGTGGTCGGGTGCCAAGCCGACGGTTCCAGGCGGTCCACCCCTCCCAGCTGGGCGGCGGATCGGGGGATCGGGTCGCCAAGGCTGGTCGGAGTGCTCCGATGGGCTCTCAGAGCTTCCCAATGACACCACCCGGCGCTGATCAGTCGATTGCTGGCCGTCGGTCAGAACACCTCGAAGCATCGCGCCCGCCGCCTGGGCTGATCAGAATCCGCCCCGGCAATGCCCTCAACACTGCCAACAACAATGGCCCTCTTTATTAACCACGACGTCGCCCTCTTCGTCGAGCCCGTCTTTTCCCAGAATCATCACCACAGTTTGCCACCATCTCCATCTCTCCAACTGTCTCACTCGACTCACTCAACACTCTCCGACCTCACCACCACCACCACACTCCAAAATGCAGCCCCAACCCACACCCAGCTCGGCCATCGCGTGAGTGAACCCGAGAACCCAAAATCTTGTTTGCGTTCCATTCTGACTTTCCCCCCCAGACGCCTCCCCAAAACCATCATCCCCGGCCTCGTCGTCGCCGGCGCCGTCTACGGCGTCACCTCGTACATCCGCTCCCAGCTGCGATACGAGTCGAAAGTCATGAACGCCCGATTCGCCCAGCAAAACACACCCAACGTCGTGGCCTCGAGGAACCGGAGTCTGCTCGTCGACACCGAGGGGGATCCGAGAAAGACCATTTACAATGTGCTGAACTGGTAATGGGGTGCGGAGGATAAATGGCTTGCATTATAGCGTTTGGGGGTTGTTTTTATAGGCGGAGGCCTAGATAAGCTCGGGACATATATCAGCATGCGGTCCTGTCGGTTAAGTTAACGAATACATTTTAAGTTATTCTCTCATGTTAATTTAATACTGTAGTCTGGTCCCTCACAACTGATATCGACCTTTATCCATTTTATTACCAGCGGACAATTACTCTCCCTTTTCCTCTCTACACTCCAGATAGAAGCTACTATAATAGGAAATCCCCTAAGGCGACAATCGTTATTAGGCTTATACAATAGCTATAGTAGTTATTAGCCTCCACTATTATCGCCGGAGCAATAGTTATTATCAACTTAACAGTTATTATCAGCCTCTAGCCAATTAGATTCCAGGAAATAGCCCTTTAGCGGACCCCTTCTATAAATAGTCGAGATAACGTATCAAATATAAAGGCCGCCTAGAATATAAAGATATCTACTAAAGCTATAAGACTTCTAGGAATAGAAGGAATTACCTAGATCGTAAAGTAGAAGGTAGAGGACTAAAGAGATAAAAAGGCCTTCGTTTATTTTAATCTAGGGCCTTAAAACTCTCCCCTCTCTAATAATACTATTACTACTACTACTACTACTACGGTAATCGGCCTATCCAGATAGGTAAGTTATCTAAAGTCTAAAGGCTTATATTAAATTAAGCTAACTTTTCTATACGATAGGATACGACCTAACGACCGAGCGACGAAACGATTAAGCGAGCGGGCGATTAAATAAGGTAATAGTAGTAGGCGATTAAAGAAAGTAGTAATCCGTAGTAATTAGGACTTTAGTATTTTTAGCTACTAGGCGACGGCGAAGGGCGACGAGGGGGTACGTACTAGATAGGGGTATATAAATTAAAATATATAGATATCGTAGATTATATCCTGTACGCCTTAATTTTAAATTATTCGACCCCGTTTTTTCTAGCTAATTAGAGGGCCCCGTTTTGGATAATAATTATTACTTTCGACAATAACTATTGGATTAATAATAACTATTTATTACCGTATACGTATTGTAGTTATAGTAATTATTACCCCCTATAATGATTATAGGCTACCCCTAAGCCCTACAGCGGTATTTAACTAGATATTGATAGGATCTAGGATTATGTACTACGGGGAGGGAAAAGGGGCTGGGATAATTAGGTATAATAAGGTATTACAGTATCATAATAAGGTTCGATTTCAAGGTTCTCCAGTCACAGAGCATCGTGTAAACCGGCCTATTAATACCGAGATACACATACTAGACGTCAATAGGTATAAAGGCGACTTTAGTAGCAACTCCGAGTCAGATAGTCATAAACAAGTCAGGCTGGGTCATACACGGCGTGGAAAGTTGTCACTGCAAATGCGTCGCCAGATACATCAACACAATTTGGGACATATGCATTTTGGGGATAATTAATCAATTGCTGTCAACTATTAACGGCGCATTTATGATGCTATTAACAACTGACCCTCCACATAAACATAATGTCTATGCGTCAGCTCCCTCTTTTTCTGCGGATGTTTTGTCTTTTTTTTGTGTTTTTTTGTCGTGATGATGTCGTTGTCAACGACTGAGGGGGCGGCGCCGGCCATCTCAACCGCCTCCGCCAGGCTAATGGACAATCTTAGTGAAATGGCATCTGGCTGGGAGGCGGGCGTATCATGGTGTGCTGGCAGCGAATTACTCCTCATCGTCGTCCTCCTCCTCATCGGCGCTCTCCACCTCATCGTCGCCCTCTCCATCCTTGTCATCCTCCGCATCTGCCTCCATAGCCCGGGCCACATCGTTCATCATCTCCCATCCAACGAGCGAGACTTCCGTTGGTGTGTACTCATCCTTGCGTACTGCCCTGTGAAAGACCAGAAATCGCAACGGACCGGTAGTGATCTTTGGGATTGGGTGAGGAGTAAAACTTTTGGGGGGCTGCGAAGCTCCTGTCCATCCTTGGGACAATTTGGCCCGTGATGAAAATGTGCAAGGCCTGACAAGTAGGTTGCATGGAACGCAGCTGTCCTTGCCTGGCCTTGCTGAACATTTGATTATGGCCTCTTGTCTATGTTGACCCAAGTGCTTCACGAGCGTGCAGGTATCGCACTGCACGTTCCCCGTAACCTTGGTCTCCTTTACCGCATTTGATTGGCTCTGAGAAGTGATGGCGTACATGTGGTTGACCGCTCCGCCTGGCGGATAGATGAGAATGGTGCCGCTTTCGGGGGGACCCACGAGTGTCTTGAGCAAGTCCCTGTTGGCCCGAAAGTTGGCAGGCTCAGGACGAGGAACACCGGTAACCTCGATGGTTCTCAACGCAACGGTCTGCTCCATGAAATTGAAGTCGAGCATCCTGACGATGGGTGGCCCGTGTCCGAAGCTGACATAGCCACTGAATGTGGCATTTGGGTTCGAGAACTTTTGACCACGCAGCGTGTTGATAATGCCAGTGAAGTCAGCAAACGCTCGCAACCACTTTGTGCCGACTCCCTTGGCCAACTCCAGGTTGAAAGCGCTCGCAACACGCCGACTACTTGCCAAGGGCAAGGAAAGAACTTTCTTCGTCTTGGCGTCCATCCATTCAATTCGCAATCCGAGACAATTCGGAGCGCCGAAATCTTTGTACGGACCAATGGCGGGGAAACCGAGGTAAGGTGCCGGATGGGGCGCATTGTTGTCCATCACCTCAAATGCTAATGTTACCCAGAGACCACCCTGTTCGTCTTTGAACCGAGGGTCAATGCTCTCTGTAATGACAGGAACGATGGGCAAAGGCACGTGGATTTTGAGTTTGTGCGCCTTACCCCCGCCGACGTGGCTGGTCAGAGAGGTGCCCACCTGCCTGACTTCTCCACCCTTTTTCGTCGAATAGAACCTTCTGGGAAAGCGATATACATGTCGGCCAGGGCTCGTAGGACGATGTGCAGGGCTCGGGATGTAGATAGCTTGTACCTCGCTGGCCGGTCCCTCGTACACAGCGCCCGCATACACCATGAAAATTGGACAGGTAACGTTGGTTCCCCGGACCGATGGCCAGGCACAAGGAAACGGGATGCCAGTCCTCGTCCGGACACGCTCGGCAGCACCGTTCATGGTCTTTGCTCTGATCACCCACCCTGTTGGGCTCCCCTCAGCGTCGTCGGCTATCAGCCAGGGTGCAAATGACCCGAGTAAGATGATCATGGTTTGCTCAAGCATCTCGCATGCGAGGAAAGCTCCGAGATTGACGCGCTGGAATTCGTAGACCATGTCTGCGCTGACTGCAGCGACCCAATGGCTGTGATCGGGCGGGGTCAAGGGAGCGATGTCGTAATGACCGGGTTTTTGCGTCGCGGGCGTATCTCCCGGGTCTGCCTCTCTCTCTTTCTCGATCCTGAGCTCATGCTCCCCAACGCGACGCTTAACGTTGTTGCTCCTCCCAACGTAGATGGCCGCATTCTCGACATTGTTGTGGGTCGTATCCAAGTGGGTCATGATGTGGACATAGATAGTGACATCATCAGTGTCGTAAGGGGCGTCGTGGACGTGAAGGCATTCGCTGAGAAGAGTGGCAATCTTCAAGGTTGGTTGCTCAAGGGCATGCCGGAACCGGGGATGGATGACTGTGACAGAAAGTGTCAGCTTGGATGTTCAAGAGGGAAATCTGGGACTCGTCATAATGCAATATAGCATACCTTTGCACAGCGCATCAACGTTGTCCATGAATGCCTGTGGGTCGTTTGGCTCAAAGATTTTGTTGGCCAAATCATCCTTGAGACCGAGCTCTTTAAGACGAGACATGTCGCGAAGCTCAAGCCAGAGACATTTCACAAATTTGTCGACGGTTGAATCTCCCTCACTCGCCCAAGTCTCAAGCCGCGAGCGATCAATGGCGGTAACAAGCGGTCTTGTGGATGCAATCTCGGTCAGATAGTTTCTGATCTGCTCAGAGACTTCGCGGTATTGCTGGCCGACGCGAATGTACTCGATTGGGAGAGCGACTATAATTGTGATTTGTTAGCGGCGCAAAAAAGAAATGTCATTGGCATAATGAAAACTCACTACTGAACCATTTGCCGTCGCGACAGAATTTTCCCTTGTGCCATGTGGTCTTGCCATCGGAAATAGTACCAAGGGACCACCCCTCCTCGCCGGCGCGCATACGAAGGACATTGGCGCCCGTGGTGTCCTTCTCCAAGAGATCAAGTGGGTATTGCTCAAGCTTTGAAGCGCGATCAAATTGTTTCGTCATCTTGATGGGTCGTAGATATCCACCTGGGTACCCTGGCGGACGGGAGGGCCCGGCCCCAGGAGAGGACGCCATTGTTGGTGCGATATGGTGAAGTTGACTTGGTGATGGTGTTGTGGGATTGAGATCAGCTCCGAACGCTTGACTGGAAAGACTGGCCGTAGCTGGCAGAGAGAAGCGTTGGTGGTTGTGGTTTGGGGGAAGGATTTTATTTTGGAAGGGAGAGGTCCGTTGGTTTATTTTATACCCTGAGAACGTGTGGAAATTTCCAATCGTCCAGAATGGGCCAATGACTCAAATTCTAGCA
Organism: Podospora conica; assembly: GCA_030685255.1. NCBI lineage: Eukaryota > Fungi > Ascomycota > Sordariomycetes > Sordariales > Podosporaceae > Podospora > Podospora conica. The sequence goes on along the minus strand of MU839466.1, from coordinate 198,996 downwards.
GCTGTCACTTTCCATCTGGTCCAAACTTGTTTGTCTACTACAGTTATTACAGTAGGCCCTCCTTTGCTGAAAGCTTGATGTGAATTCACTGGCGAGAGCCTGTTTGTCTAGACCTGTCTGCCAGCTGTTACTTTTCATCTTGTCTAAACTTGATTGTCTACTACAGTGGGCCCTCCTTTGCTGAAAGCTTGATGTGAATTCACTGGCGAGAGCCTGTTTGTCTAGACCTGTCTGCCAGCTCCAGACACCCAGCTTCTCCCCCGACATCACGGCCGAACTGTTGCGCATCAGCAGGACGACAAAGTCACACCTCAAGCCGGATCCTCACAATCACCTCGAATCCCTCGACATTGAAGACCTGCAGCGCCACATCGCCGGCCAGACTCCCCTCCTCCATGCCGCTCTCGGCGACTGGGACGACAGGAGGAACCGGGGCTGGAGAAAGGGCCGCACCAGGGCCCAGACCTTTGTCGTTTCCTTTGACCGCTTCCTCAAGGCCTTTTCGGGCATTCTCGAGATAGCCAGACTGGCCGACGAACAGTACGGAGGGGCGGCGACCAGGATCTTTTCCCTCTTGTGGGCGGTGAGCTGCCTCCTCCATAGAAAGAAGGAAAAAGAAAAAAGAAGTACTGACTGGCGGTAACAGACGGTCAAGATCAAGGCCGACAATGACGAAGCCATCGTGTCTGTGATGGAAAACATAAATGATCGCCTGCCAGATGTCGACATTTACAACCAGGTCTATGTCGACTCGGTGCTTGGCACCATGATTGCGACGGCCTTTAGGGATGTGCTTCTTTTCTCGCAGCAGGCGACGCTGTATTTCCAGGGCCGGGGGATGTGTGAGTCACTGTTCCTGCTCACCGCGCTGGAGGAAGGATCCAATGCCAAAGCTGACCCACTGGCGCAGCAAGAGCAATCAAGAGCATTTCCAACCCCGTCCGGTTTCCCGATCTTCAAGAGCAGCTGGTCAAGGACTTTAACAACATCCGGCATCGGTGTGACGCCCTCCTTGCCCAGCGCATCTCGGAGCTGTCGAACCAAAACGCAGAACTACTCTTGCAGATGAAGAGTCCGTCTCCTCCCTCCCTCCCTCTCTGTCCCCCCTCTGACCACCCCTGGGCAGCCATGACGGAAAACCAGCACGCCGAGCGCGTCCGCAAGCTCCAAAAGGCCCTCGGCCGCCACCACTCCGAGTCCAAAGCCCACCGCGACCTCGACCTCGCCGAGTACCGCCACTTCCTCTTCTCCCTGCTCTCCAGCGCCCCCGTCGAGCTCTCGCGCCTCTCGGGCCCCGAACTCGAACAAATTCCCGAATACACGCGCTGGGCCGCCTCCCGCTCCTCGCTCCTCTTCCTGCACGGTCGAAACAGCGAGAGCTGGCCGATGCCGCAGTCATGGCTATCGCTCGCCGCCGTCGACCTCGTCGAACACCTGCGCGCGTCCGAGGCGAAGCCGCTGGTGGTGTTTCACCGGTGCGGGCCCGAGGATGCCATGGAGGATGTGCTCAAGGAGATGATTTCGCAGTTGTTGGATCTGGAGCCGTCGGTGGTCAAGGACGCGGATGATATGCGGGATTTGGAAGCGCGGATATCGGCGGGGGACCAGGACGGGGTTCCGCTCTACAGACGCGAGGAGGGGAGAGATTTGATGGACGAGTATGCGGGGGCGCTGACGAGGATTGTTGAGAGGTGTCCAAGGGCGGTGTATCTCTTTGTCAACAGGCCGGAGCTGTGTGCCGGGGAGAGGATGTGGAGCTTTGTCAAGGCGCTTCTGAGGTTGGTGGAGGAGGAAACCCAGGTCAAGGTCGTGTTGGTGGTGAGAACCGAGCTGTGGAACATTGAGAGTCGGTTGTGTGATTTGGATCAGGGCCTTTTGGATCCGGACTCTTCAAAGTTGGTGGTCCTGCGTCGGAATCAGCATGAGCTGGACCTGGATAAGAGGTACTGGCAAGAGGACACGAGGGAGTTGGTGAGTGAAGAGGGTCGGTGAGTCAAACCTGGACATGATTCTTATTTACAAGGCGAGAGACATTTCACTCCTCAAATTCTCAGAGAACACACCCCTGCATATACTCTTAACTAACAAGGCCGAGTTGAACATTTTGAGGCGTCCAGTTCCAACTCCAGGGCCTGATCGGCAATGATATCGGTATCCAGTTCCATCTCTATGGCCTGGTCGGTAAAGATAACGGTATCCAGTTCCGTCTCCAGGGCCTGTTGGACAAAGATATCGGTATCCAGTTCCGTCTCGAGGGCTGGTCGGTAAATATATTGATATCCAGTTCCGTTTCGAGGGCCTGTTGGACAAAGGAGTGGAAAGATGGGGAGTGGAGAAATTTGGGCAAGTCTGGATTGCCATCGCTGAATCTATGAATGCTATTATGTTTCTGTGTCTGTCGACCCCTTCCGCTCCCTTCCTGGACACATGCCACCTTTTTTCCCGCCTACCTCTTCTTCTCTTGCTCAATCACGGCCCTCATCTCCCTCACGACATCCATGTACAGCCCGGCGCCCATGGCGGTAAAGATGTGCCACCACCCGTGAAACTCAAAGAGCCACGCGAACGGCAACCCCAGCTCCCGTCGAATCGCCCGGAGCTCGGGGCAAAACTGGAGGTCAATGTTCCACAGCGCATACCCCAGCAGTGCCACCGCCACGGCCGACAGCGTCCTGCCCCTCCATGCCCGCCGCTCATTAACCGACGCCGACGTGGACCGCAGCGCGCCAAAGAGGTAGTGGGTGCGGAAGCCGATCAGCGCAATGGCCCCCACAAACGCCACGACCTGGAGGATGATATCCCCCGTCAGGACGTAGAGCGCCGAGTAGGGCACGTAGAACAGCGCGAGGGCGACCGACATGGCGCGGGCCGTGGCGGGCGGCTGGCCGGCCGTGTAGGTGGCGCGCAGCATCGACCACGTCAGGACGAGCATCGACAGCTCGTCGACGAACTCGAGCGTGTGGCGGAGCGAGGCGTGGAAGAGGAAGGAGCCGACGCCGAGGATGACCATGGACGACGACATGAAGTCGATGTCGGGCCGGAGGAGGCTCCGCCGGGGGCCCCGGCTGGGGTACATGTGGCGCAGGCCATAGTAGATGTAGGCGAGGTTGGTGAGGGAGTTGATGAACTCGGCAATGTAAAAGGTGATGCCGTAATCCTCCTCGCAGAAGCTGGGGGGTGGTGTCAGTGGTCAGTGGAGAGAGGGAGGAGGGAGAGGGCGATGACGTACTTGGCTCGACTCGTCGACGGCCCCCAAGCCCCCGCTGCAGCGTGCACGTCTCTCCCGAACTCGGCGGTCTGATGGCTTATCATGAAACTCATTTTGGCGGAGATGGTCGCGCGCAGTTCGTGGGTTGATGAGTCGCGCAACTTGGAGGAGGGGGAGGGTGAGGGTGTGATGTCGTCGTCTGTTTTTTTACGCGTCTCTTGATCAGGTGGGTCCACTGTTTGCTGTTTGCTGTTTGCGCCGGGGCGCCTGTGGATTGCTGACGCTGACGGGAGATTGGCACCAGCCCTAACCCTGGGATGGAAGTCTCGTCACCAGCCACGACAAAGAATGAAAGACGGGAGGTGAGCTTCTGGTCCCAAGGGATTGAAGCTGCCAGTCTTTCTTTGAATCCGTAAAATGACGGTCGAGGGGAAGGTTCAGCTCACAATTGAATCGCTGGGTGAAGACGCGACGTCACATGTTTCTCACGTGACACCCCTCGACACACTCATCCTGGGACAACAATTGGGAACAGAAGAGGACTTGCAAAAAAAAAAGGAATAATTTGCATGGGTAGGGGGATGTCTCTGCCATACCTTCATGACCTTTTACCTGGGTTTATTCGGGGTTGGGTGCAGGCTGGATTTGTTTACTTTGTTGCTGGTCTTCCCCTTTTTCAAAGCTGAGCGGCTTCCCACCGAAGCGAGCACCGGAGCGCAGCGGAGGTTGCGAGCGCAGGTCGGGAAGGCGCGATGCTTTGGCATATACTCGAGCCTGTCCGGACCATCTCTGTATTCTGATTAGCCGCATCACTAGCGCGGCTCCACTATAGTACTCGACCTGTATTTGGGTGGGGTCAAAGTAAGTTTTTAGTAGGTTAAAAATAGGTCCCGCCCTACTTTAGTATAATAGTCTAATTAGAATAATTAAAATAATAGCACGTACGTAAGGCCGCGTTGTAGCCCCGCCTGCCCCTCTAAGGCTAAGAATTCCTCGCGTCTCCCTAGAATCTTCTACTTCCTTACACTTACTACTTTTCCACTTTAACCTTAACCTCTTCTACGCTAACCTCTTCTACTTTAACCTCTCGTAAGTTTAATCCTCCCTATCGCCGGATTTACCTCCCTATTACTGGATTTAATTCTATCGCGGAGATCGCTTCTTTAGCCTCGCTTTCTATCGTCCAGATCGTCGCTGGCCTCGCTAACTATCTCTTTCCGCTAGCGAAGTCGGACCTAAACGTAAGAAGGGCGACCCCGCGAATTAATTCGACCCCACTACTTACCAGGTATATCCTTTCCCCTCTTCTTACCTCTCGCCTTTTACCTCTAACCTTTCTTTCTCCGGTAGTAACGAGGTTAGCCCTAAGCGTAAGAAGGGTACCCCCGCGGTCTCTCTAGTAGCGAGGTCGGCTCTAAGCGTAAGAAGGGTGCCCCCGCGGACTAGTAGTAAGGTCGGCCCTAAGCGTAAGAAGGGTGCCCCCGCGGATTCCGACTTCTACCTCGACTAATTCTATCTCGACTCCGTACCTTACAAATTACTAAGGTAGGTATTACTAGTACTATTACTACTTTCTACTCCTTACTTTCCCCCTACTATCTCTATCTCTCTCTCGAGTAGGCTAGGTAAGCCCTTTTATAATACTAACTAAGTTATAACGAGCCCGCGCGGCTAAGGAATTCTACGAATAAGTCGCCCCCGAGGTATCCTATCGGGGACTTAAGTTAAGCGCCCCCGAGGTACTAAGGGCCCCCGCGGTATTAAGGACATTCCCCCGGGAGTTAAGGTATACGGATATTAAGAGCTTGGAAGTAGGATATATAGAAGTATAGGAGCTTAGAAGTAGGATAATAGTCAATTAATCAGCTATAGCAGATATACCGCCCCCGCTCCCGCCGCCGCCAGGCGGAGCTAGAGGTAATCCTTCTTATAAAGTACCCCCTGGTATAAGGTAGTATACAGGCTGTAAGGGTTTATACCTACTTAACTAATTCGTCAGCCTTAAGTAACCTTCGGCGCCGCCGACCCTAAAGTACCTTAGCTACCGCTAGGGTAAAAACAAGGTATATATCTCTTTTCTTCCGTATTATAGATACTAATACGCCCTAGATAAACGCTATCGTACGTACGATTAATACGTTACGAGGTAAGAAGTTAAAAAGGTAGGTATCCGAGGTAGGCCTCTCCCTACCTAACCGGTAGAGATTTACGAGGATACCCTTAGCAGGCCTTTTCGATCCGCCGCCCCCGCCGCCCCCCTAGGATCAGCCCCCTTTAGGTCTACCTTTACTAGGTTAGCCCTATCTAGGTTAAGTTCCGGCTACTATTTCTAGTACCTAGAATACTTATTTCTACGCCTAAGTTTAACCTAACCTTTTCGGGGCTCCGATACTTTAGCTACCCTAGGACTAAATATATCCGGCCTATTAACAGTATATCCCCTAGTAACCCCTATAATCCCCGCCGTAACCCCGTTAGTTAGTTACCTCGCGCGCTATATCTTATATCGGTAACTTTAGCCGGTATAGTATTAGCTACTTTCTTCCCCGCGGCCGTAACTCTTAAGACTCCCCTAGCACGGCCGCCGCCCGCGTCGATCGGACCGTAATCCAGCGTAAGTACCGTATTAAACGCCGTAATAACGAGGAACCGTTAGTTACGCCGTCGCTCGAGGCTATCCGGCGTACCTAAGATCCTTAGATACCCTCGCCCTCTTATATAGCCCCGCTATCTTACATGCCCTCGCCCTCTTACATAGCCCCGCTATCTTATATACCCCCGCCTTCTTAGATACCCCCGCTATCAGCCTTCCGCTTAGGTTATACCCCTAGTAGCCTACCCTACTCCGATATCTTCTTTTATTAAACTTACGGTATCTATAGATAGGAATAGCTAAGGCGTATTATCGATAGTATAGTAAGGTATATTTATTACGCCGAGCTATACGGAGAATATACGTAGAATTACCTCTAAGCCTACGTCCGCTACGGCTACGAGTATTACGCCTTTAAGTTCTACAATAATTTCGGCGCTCTAACTAACGAGTACTAAACGTATCTTTTCGGCCCCGACGCTTACTACAGGCCCTTTCTTAGGCATATCCCTAGTCGCTAGGGCTCCGAAGTATTAGGTACTAGTAACTAGATAAGCTTCCCGGACCTACTCGGTAATAATTCTTAGCGCGAGGCTAGCTATTAGTACGAACCAGAGTCTACTATCTCGCTATCGAACCCTAGCCGAGAGTTACCTTCCTACGGCTATAATTAGGCTACTAGACGTACTACTACGTCCGTATCTACCTCCGACCGTAGTACCCTTAGCCGTAATACCGCCGACCGTAGTACCGCCGCCGCCGCCGCTACCGCCGCCGTTACCGCCGTTAACCTTACTAACTTAAATAGATTCGACCTACTATTCGTAGGCGACGTAGGCGTATGTAACGTAACTACCGAAGACGAGGTTCTTATAGCTAACTTCCTCCGTACCGTCGACGAGAAGGAGATAGCCGAATACCCCCGTTGCCGGCGCCGTTAGTTCGACGTACGCCTTAACCTAGATATCTATATAAGATACCGTAACGCCGACGATAAGAAGAAGCTAAAGGATCTATATCTCTGGAGTACTAATAACGCTTTCGACTTTAGTAACGTGCCGGACTACCTCCCTAAGCTATCGTAATTAGAAGAGATATTAATCGCTAGGGTTTACGTATACGTAGAGGTTATATTTATTAAAGGTGCTTAATAGAAGTATAGGGGCTACGTCGTTAGCTTCCTCCGAGATATTAGTAAGGTCTACGCCTAGTTACCTCTCCTCCCTAAAGACGTTAACTTACTTATACTCCGATTAGTTAATATTACGAACTAGCCCTACGTTATACGGTAGTTTAAGCGTAATTTCTATGTTAACTAGTACTATATCCGCTAGTAGTTAGAGTTCCTTATTACTAACTACCCTAGCTATACTAATATTACTATTTCGGAGCTTAACCTCTCTTAGCTACCGGAAGATAGTAATACCGGAGATTAGCTTCTACGCTACGAAGGCCCTAAGGTCGACCTCTCTACTCTAATTAACCCCGATAATAATTTATCCAACTTCCTAGAGATAGTAGCGATTACGAATATAGTAGCCGAGTAGAATTAACTAGATACCTTCCGTAAGTAACTTACTAGTAGTCCTAGTAGCGAGCCTAGGCTTTTAGTCCAGCCTATTCTAGCGCCCCCTAGCTAGCAGCCTTTAGTCCAGCCTATTCTAGCGCCCCCTAGCTAGCAGCCGTACATCGTCGATACCCCCTTCCGTAGTACGCCCTTAAGCGAATTTAACCGCTCGTAAGCCCTATTTTCGCTAGCTTTTCCTACTCTATACCCCTACGGAGCCGCCGACTTTATTACCGCTCGCTAACGTACCGTTAAGTATAAGGACTATATCTACTACGCGATAAGGTAGTACGACGGCCGATTTACTAAGTATAAGCGTTTTCGCTTCGTAGCGTATAATACTTTAATACGATACTAGGTTAATATAAAGAGCCGGTTCTACGTTAGGTATAAGGCTAACGCCTCCGTAAACGTAGAGATGCTTAGGGACGCCTTCGCTAACGATACCGATAAGTCCAGGGCTTTACTTAAGTCTATTATAAAGTATTTAGATACGGTAGTCGGTATACGGCCTTACTAGAACGGTAAGCGGAAAGGTCTGGAATCCTTCGTCTACTAGCTCGGTATACCGGCCCTGTTTTACACCTTTTCCCCCGCCGACTACTACTAGAGGTCGCTTACTAAGTATATACCGAATTTCGACCGTTAGTTATAGGCTCCGGAGCGTAAGCGTCTAAGTATCTTACGCGTTAATCTTCGCGATAATCTATATATTGCGGCGTAGTACTTTTATACGCGTTTTAAGGCTTTCCGGAAGGAGGTACTCGTACCGAAGTTTAATATTACGGACTACTAGTATCGCTTCGAGTAGTAGGCTCGTAGCTCCCCTTATAATTACGGTCTGTATTAGTCTAACGGTAGCCCTATCGCCGAGATAGCTTCGGAAGAGGGTCGCTATACCTTTACTCTCTTTTAAGGCTAGTATATCTCCGTTATTAACGTCTATCCGGAGCGTTAGGTTAGCTATAACGAATCTAACCCCCTAATCGTATAGATAGGCGTTAATACGTAGCCTACCTTCGTAGCGCTGTCGAGCGTAATTAATAAAGTCTAGCGGTATATATATACGGAGATGTACTACCTGTAGAACCGTAAGGTCGGTACTACTAACCCTCTAGCTGCTAACCCTACTGCTCCCCCTAGTATAGGTATAGTTACGCCTCCTAGAAAGGAGTACCGTTTCCACTTCCCTAAGCCTTATTACGATAAGGCGTACCTAATTAAGTACCTAGGGTATACCTACTTTCTGTACGATAGGGCTCGTAACGACTCGAGGCTTAATAACTTTAACCCTACTATTACGCTTACTTAGCTAGCTAATATAGATATCGCCTCTTATACGAGTATTAATACCGTACTATAGTATATCGCTAAGTACTACTCTAAGGCGGAGACGTAGTCCAGGTCGTATAAGGAGCTGGCTACGAGTATCTTACCGTTTATTTCCGTACAGGCGTATATACTCTCCTTCGTATCTAAGCTTATAAATAAGTTTATATCGGAGCGAGATACCTCCGCGTAGGAGGTCTGCTACTACCTCTATAGCCTATCGCTTTCTAACGGCTCGCGGTAAGTCTAGATAGTCGATTACCGCCCTCTTAACGTAACGCTAAAGTAAGCCGTAGTTAACGAGAATAACGCTCTTACGGCTGTAGTTAGTATCTATAAGAAGTACTTAATACGCGCTAGCTTCGAGGATCTTACCTACTTTAACTTCCTCTATAATATTAACTAGACTAGCCGTAACTTTACCCGGCGTAGTCGGTTATATATACTAAATTATTTCCCTCGCTATAAGGCCGTAGGGGATATTTTAAAGGATTTCTACTATATAAAGTTAATACTTAGCTACCCTTATCGCTTTACGGTAAACCTATTAGTAATCGACGATACTACTTTCGATACCTATATAAACGCCTACTAGTACTACCGTAAGGTCTATGTATACCCCGCCGACTACTACGGCGAGCCTTTCCCTCCCCCCCCTAAGGATAAGTTCGAAGAGGAGGTCTATAACGATAAGATTACCCCCTTTAAGTAGGAGCAGTTCGCCTACGCGCTTCCGAATCGCCTTGTTAAGGCTAAGGATATAGACCTTCTTAGCTAGCGCCCCTAGGATTTACTTATAGACTGGACTCCTTATATTAGGCGCTATTCGGAGTTACTTACTATCTTCCTCGCTTTTTAGAAGAACTACGTTACCGACCGTACCGCCGCTAGTAATGCCGCCGCTATCGACTCTAACGTAGATACTATAGAAAGTTTTAACTTAGAGTAGAGGCTTTTATTCGACTAGTTCGTTAACTACTACTAGGCTACCCTCGATAGCCTTAAGCCCTCTCTACTACTACTATAAGTCGACGGCCGTAGTAGTACTAGTAAGAGTTACGTTATTAGATATATATCTAGCCGGCTCGACTTTATAGCTTAGTCTAACGGAAGACCTCCGATCGTAGTACGCTACGTATTAACTAGTATAGCTACGAATAGTATTAACGGTAGTACCGTTTATTCTCTCCTTAAGCTCCTTATTACTAAGGGTAATCTCGCGCTACTTGCTAGGGGAGCCCTGTCGGCGCTGTAGGTACGCCTCCGTTAGTATCGCTATTTTATAATCGATAAGAAGAGTATGATCAGCCTATGTATGCTAAAGCAGATTAATCTCCGTCTCCGGTAAGCCTTTCCGGAGTAAAGCGGGGAGTTCTTCGGAGGCTATAGTATCCTCTTAATTAGGGACTTCTTTTAGCTACCGCTAGTCCTCGATAAGGCTTTCTATAATTAACATACTAACGATAGGCGATCTATAGCTAATAACGCTAGTAAAGTCGCCTACGAGTAATTTAACGTATCTATCGAGCTTAAGGAAGTCCGTCGTTAGTATAGGGCGGCCTAGTAGCCTTTCCGTACCGCCTTAGATAGCCTCCGTAATAATAACTCTACCGTTACTAACTAGCGGTTACTTTATATACGTCTATAGTCTATACTACCGCTAGCCGAAGTAGCTACCTTTAATAATACTCTTCGTATCTATCCGACTAACTCCGCCGTTACCGAGTATAACGTTACGTACCTAGAGTAGCTTCCGTAGCCCTACTTTATATACTACGCTAATAACGTTAAGCTAAGGGCTTCCGAAACTAACTCTATAAGCGTAAGTAACTTATTTAATAAGCTTACCCTCGTCGTCGGCGCGCGTATTATACTTCTCGATAACGTATAGACGGAGGTAGGCCTCGTTAACGGCGTATATAGTACTATTATCGATATCGGATAGGCTCCGGCCGCCGACCCTAGTAACAAGGCTCCCCCTTTCGTTATTATAATTAGATTCGATAACTATAACGGCCCTAACGTACTAAGCGGCGTAGTCGAGGCCCCCGAGGGTATAGATCTTACTAGTATTATACCGATCTTCCGTACTAATAGGGACTTCTTACGAGGCGTAGCTAAGTATAGTCGTACGTAGTTCCTATTAACTATCGCGTACGCTATTACGGTTTATAAGAGCTAAGGCGCTATACTTAATAAGGCCGTAGTAGATATCTCTAGCCGCGAGTTCCAGACCGGCCTTACTTATGTAGTAGTTTCTAGGGTTAAGACGCTCGAGGGTATTATATTCGACGCCCTATTCGATCTTAACTATATTCGCGTATACGTACCTACTGGCTAGAGGGGTAATAAGACCGTTACGTAGCGTAATATAGATATCGACAGGCGTAAGAACTAGTATATCTATCCTACTATTACGCCTACTATTACGCCTACTGTTACGCCTGCTATTACGGCGTAAGGGTAGTAGAATTAATAGGGCAGATAGGGCAGATAGGGATAGGGCAGATATACTAGTTGTGTAGGAATTGACTGTATTTGTAAAAGGGTCTGAAAGTGCTGCTTTTCGTGCTTAAAATCGCTATCTAACTCGAACAGATTCGCTAACTGCGACTGTAACTGCGACTGTAACAACTGTAGTATTTCCGCCAACTGCAGCACCTCCGCCAACTGCAGCACCTCCGTTATCGCCACGGGGGGCAAAGCCAGCGAATTCAGCACCTGCAGCACCTGCGCCACGAGGGGGGCCCCTCGTGTGGCGGCAGCGTAGGCTTACAGAGGTGGCTGAAGCATCGCCGCTTAGCTTTGACACTTTCGTCGCGTATGGGACGTGACTAGTTATTCTTTTTTTCGAGCCAAGAGCCAAGAGCAAGGGTCTTCTCTCGAATCTCAACCCCACAACGTCATGTGGTCAAGACCCTTCATCAAAAACATAAAATGACCATCCCGCGCCCGCGACAATGCCGGCCAAGTTGAAGCACTCGTCGATCATCGCGTGGTAGCAGAGACCCCTGACCCCCGACTCTGAAACCCGCAAGGCTCGGATCCGATCCCAGACTTTACCCTACCCGCGGCTCGCCGCGAACCCCGATCTTCGACCGTTGAGCCATCCAACCACACTCGGCCATGAAACCCCTGCATGACGACTGCCCGGCACGCCGGCACCGCTCCCACGCCGACGATTTGGTACAAGACGACGACGCCCCCTTTGGCTTTCCCGGATCGCCGTCGCTGGTCTCTTTTCTCGTCCAGTTGTTGATCGACCGTCGCCCTCCGTCCACCTTCCTTTCGCCCTCTCGTTCGCTTCTCTGGGCAGGTTCCCTCTCGACTTTGACATAATGTTTTTTTCCCGCCTCTCGTGGGCCGTCTCGCTGACGGCCTCGCTGGCTGTCGCCCAGGAGTGCGCCCTTCAGTTCGACGGACGGATCCCCAACGAGCTCGCCGCGGCCGACTTTGACGTGGCCAATGACATTTTCAACAATGCCTTTGTTCTTGGACAGGGTGCGTGGCGGGAGTCTCTGGGGTCGGTCGAGTGAGCAAAAGTTGACAGGGAGCAGGTCTCGTGTTCAGTCAGGCATTGCGCATCCTCCCCGTCGCTGCTGGATCTCTGGTATGTCAAGTCTTGCCCCCAGTTCGTGGAAATCAATACTGACTCCCCCCAGTTCGACATCGACATTGAAACCGAGCCCGTCGAGACCCTCATCAGCGACGACTCCATCTTCAACGCCCAGGTCGCCTTCCGCCGCGCCGAGCTGATCCCGACCAGCAACGACGGCGCCGACGCCAGCACCCAGGGCGTCAAGACGCTGCACTTTTCCGTGCTCAAGGACGGCGTCCGCCCCCTCAACCTCTCGCACGAGTACCAGCTCGTCTTTCTCGAGACGGCCGACTTTAGCGCGAACCAGTTTGTGCTCAAGACGGGCTCCATCCTGGGCCAGAACACGGCCGACCCCGACACGCTCCAGCTGTTTGGCAACACCAACGACGGCCAGCTGATTTTCAACACGACCTTTCAGAACGGCGTGTTTCACAACTTTGCCCTGCAGTTGGACTTTGCGCAAAAGTATGCCGCCCTCTGCTTGTTGGGGGCATGTTTGCTAACCGTGATGACAGCACCGTCCAGGTCTTCTTCTCCCGGGCCAACGACGCTCTCCAGTCCGTGGTCGATGCCACGGCCAACGACCTCGGCGGCCAGGGCCAGTTCCACTTTGGCTTGCTCAAGAAGCCTGTTAATGGCGTCGGCGACATCACCGTCAACGGAGACCAGCCCGCCGGGATCAACGAGGGCATCATCTATGGCGGTATCTTTCAGGAGGACTCTGCCGACGGGTGCATCAGCCTGTCTCCATAAACGGCGTTTCGAGACACATAACTGGGGCTCTTTTGGACGCTGTATCTGCTACCTGGTGGCACATTGTATTCGTATAATCATACTAGTAATTCCCTTGCCGTCGATATCCAAGCCTTCAAACCTTGCCTTCCTTCTGCCGTGTCACCCACGCCCTCACGCCCACTTTTTCGCATCAGCCAGCACATCCTCGCTGGCCTTTTGGCTGATCATCATCGTCGGCACCACGGGAAACGCCCCCGGCACCACCGGCAGCGCGGAGCCGTCCACCACCCTCAACCCCTCCACGCCGCGCACCCGGAACTTGCTGTCAAGCACCGCCATCGGGTTGTGGTCCCCTCCGATCGAGCAGCTCGACGTCGCGTGGTGCGAGTACACCTGCAGCTTGATGTACTCGCGCTGCGCTTCCTCGGTGCACGTCACCTTGCCGACCTCGCCCGGGCAAGGGTGCAGTTCCGTGATGGGCGCGGCCGAGGTGCCCGAGGCGGCGAGCCACGAGGCGCGGAGGAGGGAGATGGCCGACGAGAGCTCGGCGATGTCGGCATCTCCGTTTTCCTTGAAGAGGTTCAGGTTGATGTCGGGGCGGTCTTGGGGGTTGGCCGAGACCAGCTTCACGGTTCCTAGCACAGGCGGAGGGAGGTTAGGGGTTGGCCTGGTATTTCTGGGAGGGACGGGACGAACCTTTTTGGCTCTTGGGGCCAATGTGCGCGACGGCGCATTCCCATTGATTCGGTCCATAGCTTTTCGGGAATCCAGGCCACATGCCTGAGGGGATGTTAGGTGTGGGTTCTTCAATGGGTGGTGGGGAACTCGCCTTCGAAACTGAACGGACCGCACCAGGCGTAGATGTTGCGGTTCTTGGTCGCCGCGTTTTCCGTGCGGAACATGGCAGTGCTCAGGCCGGCCGGGATGGGCTCGGCGCTGGTCCCCAGGATCGACGCCTCGTAGTTGTCTGCCATGTTCTCACCCACACCGGGGAGGTCCTTGATGACCTTGATTCCAAACTTCTCCAGCTCTGCCTTGGGTCCGATGCCGGACAGCTTGAGGATCTGGGGCGAGTTGAAGACGCCGCCCGCGATGATGACTTCCTTGGTGGCATAGATCTGCGACACGGGGCCCTTGGAGCCTGGGATGTGCTTGGGGTCAGCGGTGTAGAGCGAGGCGCCCTCCATGACCTCGACGCCGATGGCGCGGGGGACGGTAGCGTTGGAGAACAGGACCTTGGTGACAAGGGTGCGGAGGGCCAGGGTCAGGGGGTACTTGGCGGGGTCGGAGAGGGTGGCGCGGACGTAGTTGTTGGGGGACGATCGCTTGCCAATCTGTTTGCCTTGGGTCAGCGGAAGGGAGGCAGAGGGGCAGAAGAAAGGGGTGAGACTGACGGCATCAATGTGGTAGGCCATGTTGTAGACACTCGAGGTTTGGTCTTTTCCGGGGGAGTGGGCGAGAATGTCGTTCTCCAGCAGAGAAGACGTGGTGGTTGTGTTCTGGCCGAGGAGCTCCCCGAGTCTCTTGAGCATCTTGGTGCCTGGGTTGTCCTCCGACTTGGCCCACGACGTGTCGCCGACGTTGGTCGAGAGCCAGCCTGTTGTTCTTTGGTCAGCGCAAACAGGAGACCCCGTCTTGCTGTCGACATACCGCTGAAGCCGTGCTCCTTGTCGGTCGACGGGCGGTAGTAGTTCTTTTCAATCTCGCGGAAGTACCTGGCCATCTTGCTTGCCTCCCAGCTCGCGTCCCCGGTCTGGTTGGCGATAAAGTTCCAGTCGTCATCTTGGGCCAGGGAGGCTGCCATGCAGAGTCCACCCCCGTTTTTAACATATACCAACATTTGGCACAACATTATGTTATCAGAGTGTTAGTGCCACAACATGCTGTTGGGGCCAGTGGGGCGTAGACAGCAGGTTCCGACGGGACATTTCACTGTTTTTTTCACCGAAAAGATATCCAGAGCATGTGTTGCAGTACCAAAATATGGAAAGGTAGGACATATGCTGGCAAAATACAACATTTAAAGGACATATGTTGGCAAAATGGAACATTTAAAGGACATATGTTCATCTATAGGTTTTTCTTATAATTCCGAGTACCCCGGACATGCCCGGAGCACCTCCGGACATGCCCGGGAAAGCATGTTGCCGACCACAACCCAATGTTCAACCTAAAACAGTATGTCAACATCTTCTTCAATATGTTCCATCACATACCTTCAATCGCGCGGTCGCGCGAATTGTCCAAAAGGTCCAGGAATCTATGGTCCAAGGGTCCAAGAGTCCAGGGGAATCCAATCCGGGGTCCAGGGGTCCAGGGGCGGAGGTCCGGGTCCGGGTCCAAGTTGGGTGTTGTTGAGGTGAAGATGACGTTAGGTGCGCGTGCCTTTGCAGAAGTGCGAAGGTGTGTACGTATGTACGGAAGTCTGTAACATTGATCGAAAAGGGGGCGGCGAGGGTAACATGTATAGAAAAGATGGCGGCGAGGGCAACATTGATCAAAATGGTGGTGGTTGACAACAGGTGTTGAGGTGGCAACAGATGAAGACGCCTGTTACGACTTTAACATCATGTTTGGCCTTAAACCCTATAGAAACATAATGTTGCTTATGCAAGGGGGTGTCTACAGCCTTTTCGATTTCCAACATGCTGTCTACAGGATGTTAAAAACAGGGGGTCTCCCTGCATGGTGTGGACTGGTGTCAGAGGGGAGTGGCCAGAGAGGGGGGACCATGAACTCGTACCAACGCCGGCATTGTGCATCGCGCATCCTCCCAGCACGGCGGCGCGGGGGTATTGGATGCCGAGAAACTGTTGTGGCAGCAGTGTGAGCGCTGGACTGTGGGCAGCCAGGGTAGGTGGCACCCCCCCCCCAAACAGCAGAGGTTTTCAGAATACAAACTCACCTTTGCACCTTCCGGTGGGTCCCTCCCAATGTAAAATGTACCATCGCCGGTGTCCCAGGTGTTGTACTTGTACTGCGCGTCTCTCTTGGGATCATCCGAATGCTTGATCCAAAAGTCCCATCTCGAAGCCTCGTCGTTGGCCGACTCGAGAAAGTTGGCAATGTCCGCATACGTCGGGTTGCTGCCCTCGTCGCCGCCAGCTTCGATCAGCAGCGTCGAGTATCCCGCCCTGGCCAGGTTGGCGGCAAGAGGGCCACCGCCTGGTCCACTGCCGACGACGATGTAGTCATAGGTGGCCGCCTGAACCACCGACGCCGCCGTCAGGGCAGCCAGCGAGAACAAAAGCATGGTGAATACTGGTACCAGGGGGGTTGATCTCGGAGGGAGAGAGGGAGAGACAGACAGCCTCCCGGCCGGAAGAGCTCATGGACGGCAAGCCCACTTATACACGACCATGACTCCATGAGGGGCCCCATGTTTCTAGAACGCGAGGACAAATCCGAGCTCATCGGTTCGCTATATAGCGAGGTACGTCAGTGGCCAGGTAAGCTAGCAATAATGCCAGGGCTGTGGAATTATTGATTGCTTTTTTAATGGCCTGTGTCCACTGTCGAGGACGGAACCGGCGAGTCGGCACCTGGAAGGAAAACTCATGATCGGCTCAAGTGCCGGTGGAGATGGACAGAGTGGGTTCCGGGTGATGATGGGCTGCACTGGTAAGCGTCCAAACTCAATATAGATTAAGGGACGATTCCCACGAGGGGTTGTCTACGCATGTCGTCGAGCTAGTTCTCGGCGGCTGTATTGGGGGCGATTTCTCCCGGCCTATCGCACGGCATCCTACCGGATCCATGGTGCCACCTTGACCAAAGGTTCGGTTTCCGGAAGAATGGGATCGGGTTCCATGGAATATACTCGCCCAGAACCAGAATACGTTGTCGGGATGAGAAGGGGGCAGATGGTAAGAAATTTCGAATGTCAAGGTATCATGATATTTCAATTATTCAAGCCGGGGCGCTGGCGACAGCAAAGATCTGGTTCTACAAGTCTTGCACATTTCCCCCCACAACCACGTCAGTCAAGCACATCACCACTGGATCACTCTTGATGTCCCGTTCCGCCCTTCCAGCCAGTCTCCCACCGTCACAAACCGCAACACGGCTTTCCTCTCCCCCTGCAGCTCAATCTTGACCTGCCTCACCCGGCCCGTCTCCGAGCCCGCGGCCTGCTCCTCCATCTGCACCGTGTGCGACACAATCTTGCCCACCACCGAGCCATCCCACAGCCCATCGCGCCGCGGGCAGTCGAGCAGCAGATGCATGGCCCTCTTGCGGAGATTCGAGTTGCGGCAACGGGCGGCAATCGTGTGGAGCGGCATCACGTAGCCCAGGCCCGACGAGCATAGAGGCTGCGACGGGGACGTGGCGCG
The DNA here is from genome assembly GCA_030685255.1 of Podospora conica. NCBI lineage: Eukaryota > Fungi > Ascomycota > Sordariomycetes > Sordariales > Podosporaceae > Podospora > Podospora conica. The sequence goes on along the minus strand of MU839466.1, from coordinate 181,632 downwards.
GTCCTGGTCGACGAGGAACTCGCAGTGGGCCAGCATCTCCTCGAGCCAGATCTCCATATCGTCAAACGATGACTCGCGCTGCTCGGGTCGCAGCATGTCGATGCGCAATCGGACAGCGAGCATCAGGTGGTACACGCGCACCATGGCGATGCCTCGCTCGTCGTGCTGTCGTCGCTGCGGGTCGACAGAGTCCAGGGACGCGGCCAAGACGTCCAGCGCGTCCTGGCTGCTTTCCAGCGCCCGGCACAGCTCGCCGTGTCTCTTGACGACGGCCACGAGCCGCTCCGGTGTGTCGACCCCGTTATGTTCGGCGTCTTGCTGCAGGGCAAGCGTGTTGTAGAATAACCTCTCGGCGTAGACGTGCGCTTCATCGACCGAGAGGAAGAGTGTAGCCGGTTTCGTGTCCGTCACCAAAATGTCGTGGTCGCCAGCCTCGAAGAAGGTTTCGTCAATCATGGATCGTAGTTGGCCGTAGACGGACCTGAGGAGGGTGCGGAGGTGGGATAGCCGCACGGGATATGGCGATCTGTCAACGCCGTCTTGCTGTTGGGCCCACGAGACATCAAAGGCCTGGAGAAGCTTGACGGCGGATCGGACATGCTGGATGGCCTCGTTAATGTGGCCGTGGAGGATGGCGAGGTAGATGAAGAGCACCGAGGCCGTCAGGAGGACGGATGTTGCCTCGGCCGAAGGGGTTGTTGCTTGGGAGGGCTTTGCGAGGGCTAGTTGGCGGATGGACTTGTTGCTCTGGCGCAGGGCAAATGCCATGCCATCATCTTCCCCTCGCCCGTGGATGTCGCCGTGCTCGTACGCCTGGTAGGCGGCGCCCAATGCGACGACGAGATTGCGGATGGGGGGTGAGTGGATGGCGGCCTGCATGACCTCGCGGTTCCAAAAGGTCAAGTTGGAGTATCCGGCGAGGGCCTTGCTGGCGTGGGTGTGGAAGAAGTGGAAGCTTCTCTTCTCGGCAGCGGATGCGAAGAGGGCCGGAGGTGACGACGAGAGCGATCTGTCGAGAGCGCCGACCGAGGGGGGGCTGGTGGTGCGGGAGCGGTACCCATCGCATGTGCGTCCCGTGCTGGTACACCTTCGGCATGAGGGCTTTTCTTCATCGCACTTGACCTTGCGCGCTCTGGAGAGGGGGATCAGTAGATGTCAAGGAAGGATTACGGAGGTGGCGGACATACTTGCAAGTCAGGCAGCCTGATTTTACCTTGCTGTGGAACTTGAAGGTGCGTCTTGACGGGTTGCCGGAAATGGACTGGGAGGAGTTGGAGTTGGAGTTGGCGTTCGGATCCATCATGTGATGTGGTGCGTGGTAGATGGCGGCAACAATGATGGTGATGCTTCAATGCTGGGTGTTTTGGGCTCTCGGACAAGGGCGCATCCCTTTATCGGTCGCTCCTTATTGACTCTGGCCAACAAGAGGCAGCCAAAAGGTGGAGACGGCTCTCCATCTCGCACTCCATCGTCGGAAAGATCATGTGACTTTTGCGATGGCGGGCGCTGGTTGGCGGCTGTGCAAGAGATCTGCGCGGTGGCAGGGCATCTCGCAGGCGCATTCTGGCGTTTGTTGCTGCCTGTGAGAGAAGGAAGGCCGCAATTTCTCAAGTGCGAGGGGAGCGGGTGGGGACCGAGGTGGAGCGCACGGCCCGAGCCGCTGCTGCTGTGAAAAAAACACCCACTGCGCCCCCGGACAGGGTGGGTCTCCCATCCTCCGCTCTGCCTCCGCCATCCCCGGCCGTCCTCCCGTCGCCTCAGTCACGTGCAGCATCCGATCCGACCCCCGAAATAATACCATGATCTCCATCCTTCATCCATCTTTCGGACGCCACACATCAGGCAGCTTTGAAGCCAACAAGAATGCTCCGTGGCATGGGTGGACCCCAGCCGGACCGGCTCCGCCTCGCGCGGCGACGCGTTGTTGTCCGGGATCACCACCGGACGGGCACCACCTGGAAAACAGACCAGTGTGTGGATGCCAACAAGATGAAGAGAATCTCCATATAATGTTTACTTTCCGCCTCTTCTTCAGTCGACATTGCTTCAGCATCACAGCATCTTCCATCATCCATCATCCCCTCGCTTGGATATCTCAGCATTTCATCTTCTTCGGGTTCCGGTTCCTCCTTTTTTTGCATCATTTTTCTTTGCGACCCAGACTCCCATCTTGCATTCAGCATGGTTTCTTTCAAGTCTTGGGCCATTGCCAGTCTGTTGGCGCCGACGGCCCTCGCCGCCTCGCTCCCCCACGTGGTCCGGTCTGTTCTGGACCCCAAGGTCTCCTTGTCGTTCAAAGAGGTACGCATGGCCCTTCAGGTCTCTCAATTCCTTGGCTAACACCTTCCAAAGACAAAAATCTGCGAGACCACCAAGGGGGTCAAGTCCTACAGTGGCTACGTCAACCTGCCTGCCAACCTCGCCGAAGGTCGACCGTACGACATCCACACCTTCTTCTGGTTCTTTGAAGCACGCAAGAACCCAGCAAAGGCGCCTCTATCACTCTGGTTGCAAGGCGGGCCAGGTGCACCCAGCATACCCGCTGCTTTGTAAGTCTTCCTGGTGTTTGATACTTCTCTACACAAGCTGACCCATGAATCCAGGGGGGAGAATGGACCATGCCGAATAAACCCTACCTCGGATGGCACAACCCTCAATCCTTGGAGCTGGAATAATGAAGTCAATATGCTGTACATTGACCAGCCAGTCCAGACGGGCTTCTCCTACGACAAGCTCGTCAACGGCACCATCGACGAGACCTTTCTTCCCTTCATTGTCACACCCCTTGGTCCCTCCTCGCCCCCACCCGCGCTCAACTACACGACACTCCTCGGCGTCTTCCCCTCGCAAAACAGCCTCTCGACCGCCAACACCACCGAAACTGCGGCCCGCGCGGCCTGGCACTTTATGCAGGTCTGGATGCAGCAGTTTCCAAAGTACAAACCCGCGGACAACAAGTTCAGCATCTGGAGCGAGAGCTACGGCGGACATTATGGACCTTCGTTTTCATCCTACTTTACCAAGCAGAACAAGGCCATCGCCGAGGGGCGCATTTCCAAAAAGGCCATCCCCCTCCGCCTCGACACCGTCGGCATCGTCAACGGCTGCATCGACATGATGACCCAGGTGCCCACCTACCCCGAGTTCGCCTATAACAACACCTATGGCATCGAGGCCATCAACGAGACCGAGTACAAGGCCGCCATCCAGAGCATCCCCGCCTGCAAGGTCTTGGTCGACACGTGCCAGTCGCTCGCGGCCAAGAAGGATCCCGCCGCCACCGGCAGCGTGCCCGAGGTCAACAAGGCCTGCAAGGATGCCTTTGACTTTTGCTTCTCAAACCTGCACGCTGGGGTTGCAAAGAAGGGGGTGAGTCTGCCCCCTGCATGTGAATATTGGACAACATGAGCTGACCTGTTACCTCAGCGCAACGTCTTTGACATCACTGCCATGGTGCCCGGCTCCTTCCCGCCCAAGTACGCTGCAGGATATCTCAACAGCAAGCCCATCCAGCTGGAGTTGGGTGTCCCTCTCAACTTCTCTGGGCTCTCTTACGCCGCCAGCGATGGTAAGCGACCTCGTCCAATTTGTCAGTGTCATTGCTAATCCAAGACAGCGTTTACCAAGACGGGCGACTTTGTGCTGGGCAGGAATCTCGCCATCCTGGGCGAGTTGCTTGACCAGGGCGTCAAGGTAGCCCTCATGTATGGTGACGCCGACTACCAGTGCAACTGTGAGTCCTCTCTTTGCCAACCCCCCCACCTGCCCTCATGCTGACTGGAAATGTTCAAAAGGGTACGGCGGAGAAAAGATCAGTCTCGCCATCGAGTCCAAGATCAGCAAGGACTTCCGCAAGGCCGGCTACGCCGAGATCAAGACCGACAAGTCCCACGTCGGCGGCTTCGTCCGGCAGTATGGCGCCCTCTCCTTTTCGCGCGTTCTCGATGCCGGTCATGAAGGTCAGTCGCCCCCGCTCCCCCCTCATCATCTAGAAGTAGTCTGACAGTTCAAAGCCCCCTGGTACCAACCCGAGACAACCTATCGCATCTTCCAGCGCGTCATGTTCAACAAGGACGTGGCCACCGGAAAGACGCCCACCAACAAGTGCGCGCCCTCCCGCGGTCCCATGTCGGTGGCGAACGTGTCCAACAAGCTTCCCCACCACCCGGTGTCGGAGTGTTATCTGTGGGATATCTTTGAGACGTGCACCGCCTCGCAGACGGCCATGATCAAGAATGGCACTGCCATTATGAAGGACTTTATCATGAAGGGATACAAGAAGGCGGATGGGACGTCGGTGCTCTACTAGACTAATGCGTTTGAATAGACGGGGGTTGGTTGAGAGATGACATAGAGGTACATGTAATGTTTGGATATAGCGTGGTAATACGGACATGTGGGGAGCAACCATCTTGAAACAAGACCTCTTCCTCCTTCATTTGTTTCACACGAAGGAACTCGATGCCTATATCTGTGCAAACCAGACCTTATCAAGGGGATTACAAGCCTCCAAAACCTGTCAAGAGGTCTCCTGCTGTTAAAATGACACCCCAGATTCCGTATCGGATGCCTTGGGCAACAGCCGAATGCACTACCCCCGTCTGCCTGCACTCTAGTGAGCGAAGCGAAAGTCCAGCCGCTTGCTTCCCGAGTCGGTTGTCGTGTCAAGGTATTTCAGTTGCTCCTGTTCTGGTATCAGCAACGGGACCGGGGCAAGGGAGGGTCAAGGCCGAATGTTCTCACCTCCTTGGAAAGCGCGTTCCACTTTTCTTCCCGCTTCTTGTTCCGCCAGGTGTAATAGGCTTTGGTGAGAAGATAGATGCCAATGTTCATGATGTTAATTCCCAAAAGAGCCTTGTTGCCCCGGCGGTCTGAGACACAGTTAGATATAACTTCAACTTGGCTAGGACATCAGGGGGAGCTTGCATAGAGGCCGGTCGTCGGCGCGATACTGCGGGAGATTTAGGTCAGCACGTATTCCTGATGGACTCCCGGAATAGCATCCAAGGAATCTGCTTACAATATTGGCATGTGTAATGCCGCCAAGCTGAACGAAAATGTTGTACAGAGCTGTAGAAACGGCGCGAGATCGGACAGAGTTTGAGTTCCGACTAGCCCATCCTACGTGGATGGCGTGGGCTGGTTGTCGCATCCAAGTTAGTCAAGCGCCACAGCATCATTCCGGGAGACTAGTACTTGCCGGAGGGGTATGACAGCAGGACCGTCAGCACGGCATACTTTGCCCAGGCGTTGACCTTGTCCGGGAATGCGACGAGGGCGATGATGTTTGGGAGCAGCCACACCTGTCCAAAGATGCCGAGGTACGAGCGCTCGTTCCAGCTCTCGCTGGCATACGTCAGCCCCAGCATCGTGACTGTGCCAATGACCTGCGTGGGGATCGACAGGAGGTTGCTGTCGAACGTGTTGAAGCCCAGGTTGCGCAGGGTCAGGGTCAGGTACGCGTCCGGGGGACCGGCAACCAAGAGGAAGGTGAGGCCGATGATGTAGATGGGCCAGAGATCGTAGTCGGTGAGTGATTTCCAGAGCTGCTTGAGATCGACGGCCTGCCGGTTGTGCATGTCTCCCTGTCCGGTCATATCAGTACTCGATACCCTGGCAAGAGAGAAACGGAGCCACTCACCTTGGACGGGTCGTCCCTCAGAATCCGGTTCACCAGAATGACCTCCTCCCGCTCGGTAAACCACCCCTTTTTGTTGTACCAGCTCTTTGTCTGCGTTGGCCCGGGGCTCATGCCGAAGAAACTCCAGATTCCAAACAGGAGGGTGAAGAGCCCTTCGATGAGGAACAGCCACCTCCACCCTTCGTATCCGTATGTTCCTCGGAGTCGGAGAATGCCAAACGCAAACAGCGGTGCGACGATATCTGTGACGCGGAGGCTGGTCCAAAACAGGGCAAGCCGGAAGGGCAGTTCGCTCCCCTTGAAGAAGTAGGACTTGTGCATGCCGTCAGCATCGACCCCCAAGGGTGAGGGTGTCCAGACTTACCAGATAGAGGACCACGTCGGGGATGAAGCCGCCCTGCAGCATGCCCAGGAGGGCCCGGCAGACGAGAAAGGAGGTCTTGCCAGCGAGGAAGAATTGGGAAGCGGCAACAATGCTCCAGAGGACCATAATGGTGGGAACCCATCGATCGGGGCCTGGAATGTTAGACTTTTCCTGGTGTTTGTCTTGCGAGCGCGGAAGGCAAGTACTCACCCACTTTCTTGGAGATGAGCTGCGAGGGTAGCTCAGCCAAGAGGAATGAGAGACGAAACACTGTATTTCCGAGGTTGAAGTCGTTTGTGTTTAGGCCCAAATCTTCGAGGAAGTTATCGGTATTGGCCTACGGTATTGTCAGAACCACAACACCCGGATTGGGAAAAGACAGCAGTATACCTGAGAGATATTGCTCCTGTCGAGGTCAAGAGCAAAGAAGGCCCAAAAGGCCCACAAAGTCACCTTCCAATCCAACTTGTTGATAAGGGGCAGCTCCTCGCGCCATGTCCAACGGGCCGAAGGATCGAATCGATGAAGGTTCTCGTACTTGGCCGTGGGCTGAAAGTATTTGGCGACCTCGGGGTCGTCATAGACGGATGGCTGAGTGGCGATCTGGTCGAGATCCGGCTGTGGCCCCTTTCGGCGGAACAGCGTTGTGATGGGAAGCACCGGAGGGCTGGACTTGGTGAGCTCCTGTTGCTGAGCAAGAAGCCTCAGTCGAGTGGCTTCGAAGTCCGAATCCCCGGATTCGGAGCTGACCGACGTCACGGTGCTCGCGACAACCTTCTTCTCCGAGGTGAGCGGCGGCGTCGACGAGGTCTTTTCGATGTCTGCCATTTTGGCGGGCTGGAGGAATATCAAGTGTCGAGTTGTCGAGCCTGGTCCATGTCCATTTGACAGAGGGGATCCCTCCTCTTATTCCTTTGCTCATCATCGAACCCAAGATATTCCTCCCTGCTGTCGTCGGAGATAACGGGATCCCGGCAGCCAAGGAGATTCCGCCATCACAGGGGCTGCACGAGTGCCGCCTCGGGTCGTCGATTCATTCGCGAAGAGCAACATGGCGAATATTCGAGAGAAATGATCCAACGCGGAGAGGGGATGGTTGCAACAGAGGCACCTGGCGGCGGGCCAGAACATGCTGCAGCCCGTCTTGCGTTAGCAGGAGACATGACAAACAACCCAGGGCAGTCAACTTGTTGATGGACGCCCTCGGATAGAAATCGAGGACGTAGGAGGTTATTCCGAGGGCCTGGGCGGTCAACCCGAGGGCCCTGAAACAAGAGCCGGACGTCTTTCCAGGGAACAATTGGCCCATACCTGCCTGGCAAGAGGTCTTGTGCCAACGAAAAAAACGTCTGCTCTGCTGTCAACGAGGTGTTGGATTCGATGTTGGGACTGTTTGTGGTTGCAAGACTTGGCGCCGATGACGGGATGGCATTGGGTTGGCCTTGAGAGGTTGACGAGGAATGGCGTTTGCTACCCCCACACGTACATGGGGGCCACAATATCTTGCCGGGGAACATCGGCGCCGATTCGGGTAGGGACTGTTGTTGTGGAATCTTGAATGGCCCGGGGACAAAACGCCGGGAGCTTGGGTGGAGGCTCCTCTTCCCCTGCTGGATGAACACATCACATCACTGAAAGCCGCAGTCGAACCCTCAACTTGGGTCATCCAATCCACCCCCCGAATGCAAAATTTCCCTTTTCGTCCGTGTAAAGAAGCGTGGCAGATTCGCGATCTTGTATGCGCCCGGAGATAGCACAAGCACAGCTGGAGGTTGCATTGGAAGCAAGGTGTGATATGTGGAAATACAACGCCATGGCCCGAACTACCACTCTTGACAGAGGCCACAGTGACAGTGCTTTCTCTGAGGACATTGGGAACATCGATGACGACTTGACTGCTGATAAATCGGCGTTATCCATCGCTGTGTTTACAGTTTCAGTGCAAGCAAGCAAACAGGGGACAAGCTTGGAGGCCCTGGAGTTGGAACTGGATATCTTTCCCTCAGAGTCGGATGCCTTTAAGTCGGAATTGGACACCTTTTATTTGTGCAATCAAGCTTCAAAGGCAGAGCTGGAGGTCTTGGAGTCAGAAGTGGAGGTCTTGAGGTCGGAACAGGAGGCGTAGCATCCTTGAAGAGAGGTCTCGCGCGCTAATAAACAATCCAGTATCCGTACTGGATTGTATCACTGGGCTACCAGTACAAGTCCTGCGAAAATCCAACACGGCGCTGCCTTTCGCTCTGAGCAAAACAGATCACTGGAGCCAAGAGGCGCTGATCATTGGGGTCCCAAGCTCGCAAATGCTCTCGTGTGTTATCCTTCCCAAACGGACATGCTGGTTGGGAACGAAATGCCACCAGCACGACACGAGGCCATGCTTGTCCACAAAACGAGCCCATGTGATCCTCCTCCATGGTTGCCCTTTGCCCCATATCCCCGTCAACCAATGTCGACCGCCACGGGATGTTGTCCCGGCATGTCGTGATGGGACAGGGAAAAGGGTGGGAATCCCCTTGACGTGGCTGCTGGTTCCAAGACCGTATGCGCGCAAGGAGCAGCGAGTTGCGGTATGTTGGCAGCCATGTCGTGGGGATGTTGGCCGCTCGGCGCGACCTCGTGTAGGTGCGCTCGAAATGGCGATGCATCTGTGTCCGGATTATCAGTGACTGCCAGTGTAGAGTGAAAGAGGAAGAAAGGGGATGCTTGCCTTGGTGTGCAATAATTTCATCATATATGGCGTCTCGGATCACGGCCGATGACGAGTCATCGTCACTCGTTGCGACCGCGCCGGAGGTCGGTTGTTGTTCAATCCAAATTCCCCATGTTCTCAAGCAGCCTTGCCTTGCCCCCGGCGCAGACCCTTCATGCCCCGAAGCGACCTTGTTCGGACCCCGTTGTCGCTCTGGACGGGACGGGCTTGTCCATGGCTGTCGAGTTCGAGAAAGAGGGAGACGGGGGAGGCGCGGGCTCGGCTGCGCAGGTACGGTGCCGATTTCTGGATCCGATTGTTGGAGTCGACGGGCTTGCGACAGGGCTCACGCCGAGTTCGCGGTCGGGGTTTGCCACGGGATGTTTGGGCTGGCAAAGGGTTCGATCGTCGCAGCGATTCGGTGGGAGAGGCGAGGGTCGGGTCGTGAGGAGCGTGCGAGTATGCGGGGGGGCTGCTGTGGTCGACAGCAGGGCCGAGGTGCGCGATGGCGGCATGTCGTGATTGAACTGCGGGGTTTGATCGGAGGTGGGACATCTGGTTCATGGAGAACAGAGCGTCGCCAGAGTCGCTGTCGTCCGAGTCGGGCGTCGGGAGTCGGGCGAGGCGGAGGGTTTGTCGCTCCGTGTCGCTCTGGCGTGCACGGAAGCTGCTCCATGTCTTGTAGCGGGCGAGGTACTGGAGAAAGGGCTCGCGCGGCCGACGAGGCGAGCAGTGGTGGTGGGTGCGGGCGAGCGATGCCATGATGGCGGGCGGTGAACGGTGATGGATGTTGGTGGTGATTGATGGAGCCATGCCAACTCCTCGAGACTGGGGAGGTGACTCTGGCCGTCACGCGATAGGCGGCTGAGGCCAAGACTTGCCAGGCTGTGCTCTTTGTTAGGGGCTTCGAGGAGACAGGTATGCATGTAACGGGGGCTGGGGCCTCCATGAATGCCAAGGAAGACTTGCCAGCTGACAGCAATTAGCCCAGAATGACCCCGCATTCTGCCCCCTTGTACCCCTCACAGGCGACAGTTAGTTGCCAACCTCGCAAATCGAACACTGTGCACAGGGACGGGGCCAGCTGCCAGCCTCACCTCAGCAAACACGCGACTCCATCAGCAACATCCGAATGGCTGACGTCGATGTTGCAGCTGTGCGCAGCTATACGACCGAGTCCACCCCCGAGGTTGTGTACTGCGGCGACTTTGCAACCCTCGTGCCCGACAATCCGAGTGCGACGAGTGCGACGAACCGGGTGATCGCCTTTCTCGAGACTCCTCCGACCCCCGCCGCCGCCCCGGTTGTGCCGTCGACAGAGACCCCGGCCGACGACGACGACGACGACCCCCGTCCTCCATCTCCATCGACATTGGCAGACGAGCCATATCACCGGCGCTTCCTCTCCCTCGAACTACCCTCGCCGCCGTCGGCACCCCTCGCGCCCGAGACAGGCTCGGCGGCCTCGTCCTTCTCCTCGACCACCTCGGACCACCCGACGCCCGCCGCCCCCCGTGGCCACTACCGCCTCTCGCTTGACATATTGCCCGAGGGCCCAGCCAGCTCGTGGAGGATTGGCAAAGGCAGCAGAAACAAGCACGTCACAGAACACGACACACAGCGGGGCGTCGATATCCTCCTCGTCCCCCCAAACGAACACCATGGCTCCGGCGTCGCCAATGTCCATGCCCTTTTGTCCATCCACCCCCTCTCGGGCGCCCTGATGCTGCGCTCCACCAGCAGTCACCCCGTCCTATATCTCTCGGCCGCGGAGGATGGCGGGGACGTGGTGCTGTGCCGCGGCGAGCAGACTGTCATCTTCAAAGCTGTCAACCGCCTGCGCTTCGGTGCTCTCGACTACATTCTGACGATGCGCGTCGAGGTCGAGAGCCACTTTCAAGTGCTGCGCGACCAGTTCATCACCACCATTCTCGAGGCCCCGTCTCCGCCACACCCCAAGCTCGACGTCATGCCGCAACCCTACCACCACAAGGCCGCCGGCTGCATCATGCACAAGCCCATCTCCACAGGCGCCTTTGGAATGGTGAGGTCCGCCGTCTCAAGCAGTACCGGCAATCCACTCGCTGTCAAGCGTCTATCTGTCAAGAACTCACGCGATACCCACGCCATCCGGCTCGAGGTCCGGATCGCCCAGCTGTTTCGCCATGACAGACCCGGGACAGGACCAGAGTCGGGTGTCATCCCCGTGCTCTCCTCGTGGTGCGAGCACAACCAACAACCACCATGCGGCAACGCACCCGAAGATGTCTTTCTCGCCATGCCGCTCGCCCTCGCCGACTTTAGCAGCACCGACTGGCCGTCTGTCGCCATGGCTGACCGCCTCGCCTTGTTCCGCGGCACCCTTGCGGGCCTCGCGCGCATACACGCTGCTGGCATCATGCACCGCGACATCTCTCCCAAGAACCTCCTCGTGTGCTCATACAACCCACCCGTCGCCGCCATCTGTGACTTTGGAAAGGCCACCGAAAGCCGCCGCAGCACCACGACGACGATCGGCCCCGTCCCGACGGTCGCGCCCGAGGTGTGGACCGCGTCGCCGCGTCGACCCTATGGGCCAGCCCTGGACGTGTGGAGTCTTGGCTATGCGTGGCTGTCCACCTTTGCTCTTCTAAACCATGTGCTCTCGTCGGCAGGTAGCACAAAAACGGACGAGTCGAGGTGTCGAGGGATCCAGCGCACACTCGACCACCAGGTACGCAAGGGACACGTTCCACAGAGCTTGGGTGCCCTGATTCGAAGCATGCTTGCGCATGATCCGAATGTGCGATGCTCAGCTGCCCAAGCGCTGGAACATTCCGTTTGGGACCCCCCACCATCCGCGTCTCACCCAGTTGTCGACCGGGTCGGTGTAAGCGACGGGCCGAACGACGGACAAGGCCCTGCCAAGCGACCTCGTCTGCTGACTCCCGAGCCTGACCAAGTCCCAATAGGTCGTGCTGCCGATACTCTTACTCTTCCAGACACACAATCTTGGGGAAGATAGGCTGTTGGGTCAAGAACTGAGAAAACACAACTCCTCTGCACAGTACCAAACGCCCTTCTTGTCCACCTGAGGCCACCATTTTCCAACCCACGGGTCTTTCAGTTGTGATGCACTGACCGGAGTCTGCCCTTGACATGGACGGGCAAGCGGCCGGCTGCCATCGTGATGAGCATGGCTGGCGCCAGGTGCAATATCTTCCAATTTGCGTAGGGCAAGGCGAGAGGTGGTTCCACATGCCCGGCCCCTTGCGCCGAGGGATGGAGGTTTCCTGGACATCACGTCACGTCAATAACCGCTCACGTCAAGCACCCCCAAGACAGTCAGTGCTACTGTAGTCTCAGCAAGGCTACCGGTGAAGGGAAGGAGGCTTCTCTTGCCCAGTATCTGTCAGCCCAAGAGTGTGAGCGCAGTCCTCGTGCTCATAGAGATCGTCGACGTGATCCAACATATTCCCTGGCTGACACAGTTGACTTGGACCGAAAAGGGAAAGAGGTTGATGGCGAGTGTGACTCGCTTATCGGATGCACCCCAGTCGGCGGTTTGGGGCTCATTGCCAAGTCGAATGCTGGCCGGATGCCACCCAAGAGCCCGAGGCTGCGACCATGGGAGTGCGCGACCTTCTGTTCTTAGAGATACCCCCACCAGCTCTGCCTTGGGTATTGACTACAGCTTCGAGCTCCTGTCTTTCTGTCTGCCTGTCCGAGAAACATCTCCGTGCCAGCATGGCCGGTTTGTCAACTGCCTGAAGCAAGAGGGGGGAAGATGGGAGAAGATGCATCGTTGATGCAGAACTGGGAGGGAGCTCGCCATCCGTGATGACTACATAAAGTACCATGGACTTCTTCTCTTGGGAATCAGCAAGCCAAAGGACCTCCCAAGTCTTCCCGAGCATCTCGCATCACCCCGTCTCGCATCATGAAGCTCCTCGCCGCTGCCGGCCTCGCCGCCGCCGCCTTCTCCGGCCATGCCCTCGCCGAGACCATGGCACAGTTGAAACATCTCAAGGAAGTCTCGTGGGCTGCCCTCAACGAGACGGGTGCCTTTGATTTGAACCGGTACGGTGCCCTCCGGGCGCCAACATCGTGTGTCAACGGCAAGGCGGGAGAGTACCAGTGCTCCAACGTGGACCTCATCTCGTTCCTTCGCCATCAGGACATGGGCTCGTCGACACGCAAGGGGAACGACGTCTGTGAGTAGACATCTCTTCAGTCCCAAAGGGATGCCATGCTGACTCTGGTTGCAGGGGGCTGGACGTCGTCCACCGGACGTGAGTTTGGTGCTGTTGGCCAGACGGATGGAACGGCCTTTGTCGAGATCCTCGCCGACGGGTCCCTCGTGTATTTGGGACGCCTGCCCACCCAGACGTCGTCCTCCAGCTGGAGGGACATGAAGGTCATTGGCGACTTTGTGTACATTGGCTCAGAGGCGAGCAACCACGGACTGCAGGTGTTCGACATGAAGAAGCTGCTCATGGTGAGGGCCGGCTCGCCCAAGGTGTTTTCCATCTCGTCCGACCTCACTGCCCACTTCAAGGGGTTCGGCAACTCGCACAACATCGTCGCCCTGGAGGAGAAGAACCTCATCCTTGCCGTGGGCACCGGCACCAGCGCAAACTGCCGCGGAGGGCTCTTTATGCTTGACGTCAGCAATCCTGCAACCCCCAAGTCGGTCGGGTGTCTCTCGGCCGGCGGATACGTGCACGACAGCCAATGCGTCATCTACACCGGTGTCGACACCCGATATACCGGACGGGAGATCTGTTTCAATTTCAACGAAGACACTCTCGATATAGTGGATATCACGTCCAAGTCGAACCCCGTCACCATCAGCAGCACCAGTTATGCTGGGTCGTCGTATACCCATCAGGGTTGGCTGGCCGACGCCGAGATGCGCTTTTTGCTCCTCGACGACGAGCTGGATGAGCAGAAGCGGGCAGGCCCGGCCAGCAACCAGCGCACCACGACGTACATTGTCGACGTTTCCAACCTTGCAAAGCCACTCTTCACCGGCACCTACCAGAGCCCAGCCGTCGCCATCGACCACAACCAGTACGTCGTCAACGGGCTGTCGTACCAGGCCAACTACGGCTCGGGCCTCCGCATCATTGATGTGCGCTCACTCAAGACGGATCCCACCGGTCGTGGTATCCGTGAGGTCGGCTTCTTTGACTGCTATCCCGAGGATGACAGCGTCGGTGGCAGGGCCGACTTTACGGGGACGTGGAGTGTCTATCCCTTCTTCAAGTCCGGCCACATTCTCCTCAACAGCATCGAGCGGGGCATTTTCGTGCTCAAGTACAACGCCTGAGGCCTGGCACTTTTCATTTCACGGCGGGCATCTTTTCCTTCGTCAGTACACCACATGGATCTACCGGTAGCACATCACAATATATTGCTCTGGATCAACTGTCCCTTCTCCGACCCTAACCCTGAGCCGCTCTTCCTGATGTTCCTCGGCCATGACGTTGTTTCTCGGAGCCACAACATGTTGCCTGTGCGAGGCTTGAATTTTCCGGCGGCCTCTTTCATCCTCCACGGCGGTCCTTTGTGCTGACATGTAGCGACGGCAAGGGGGCGGCGGTCGCCAGGGTTTCCATGAAAAGGGGCTTTGTTTGGGGACCCCATCTCGTCCATGGTCCCCTTTTTCCATGTTGCCTTGCTCGACCTTCGGTATCTTGGTGCCGAACTTGCCACCAGAGCAACAGAGGGCATTTCAATTCAACTTGGCGATCCACAGTGTCGTCTGATAGAACATGAGAATACGTCCAGAGGCTGGGCCAGTCGCCACTCTTCAATCGACACGAAGACGACGATGAAAGAGGCAGACGGCATGATTGGTGCGCTACATATTGCATCGATCCCAAAAGGTGAATCCGCCGGACCAGCGTTGCCTTCAATATATCGACTGGCTTGCCCCGTGGGGAAATAGGCCAAGACGCTGCCCTTAGCAAGGATGAGCTAAATTATGTCGACAACAATATGGGTGGTCCTGTTCCTGGAACCTGCGCTCACGCCCTGCATGTCGAGCGTGGTTCATGCAGCTGGCGACGGGGTTCGGTCAAGGCCTACTTGGAGGGGGACTCTCGATCGAGACTGGACAGACGACCCCGATCCAGCGGCCAACACTCCCGCACGCCGAGACTCGCCCATCTGATGAGGGGGGCATCGGGGGGGGGGGGAGACAGGCATAAGGTGGTGGCATCTTGCTTGGCAATCTAACGGCGATCGAGGATCTTATAGCGGCGTTATGGGGTGAATGGCAGCTCCTGTTGCCGGCCTGACTGCCATGGACCGTCCCCAGGACAGGCAAGTCGGCAAGCGTTCCGAACGTGGGCGCTTCAAAGTCCGCTGTAAACAAGAAACAAGCAATATCATGGCTGCCACCACGCCCCCCCCCCCCCCCGCACAGCGTCGAGCCAATACCACAGCAATTAAGGTTCAGGCAATGAGGGGGCTGTCTCGGTTGGAGAAATGCTGTCAGCAAATCCGAGGCCACCACCTTGGGCGTCACCTACCCCAATCTTCACCACTATACCGACGCACCCCGGACGCGCCAGCTCCGGCACACCTGGTGTCGTGTGACGTAGGGCGCCCGGGGCAGGGAAGAAGGGGGCTCGATGCCAACCTGCTGTGCACGCACGCTATGGAACGGAGTGCGGGGAGATGCACCCGGGGATATGCGGTGTTCCTGTCGATCCGCGCGGCGCACGATGAGCAGATATACGCTGCACGTCTCTGACGGAACGCGCCTGTTGGGCAATGCCGGAATCCGACACGACCCGCAGGCCCCCCATTGTTTCCCACGAGCTGGCGCCAACGGCGCTGGTTTGCGTCCGTGCCTGTCCACATGGGGCATGGGCTACGGAAGGGTTCCGGCGTCTAAATGGCCCTGGGCATAGTGTCTCGCTGGTTGAGATGGAGTCTGGCGGGAGGGAGGCGACTGGAAGCCCGGCCGCTGCCCGCAGCCCGCTGTCGCGCATGGGCTTCGTGGAGCAGAGGGAAGGGAGAGGGAGTGAAGCGAGACTCTCCGTCTGGGAGCAAGGGGGGCGGTCGCCTGGTCGTGGGTGAAATGCGTCTCGTTTCGTCGTGTCAGGACTCAGGACCGGATCGGAAGCGGGAGGTCCGCGAGGGACAATTTGTCGGGATAAATTCAACGGCCCTTCTGCCATCTGGTCGCCCCCAGCACGGCACCGGTCGACAGCGGGCCCAGCGGGTGCACGCTCGTCTCGGGAGGCGACGACGGCGCTCCAATCAGGAGACGGGCGCGGCAATATCCGCCCCCTGGCGAGACGACGTCCATGGTCGCGCCAAGGGCTGCCACTGGTAGCCAAGACCGGCCAAGACCGTCCAAGACGCCGTCAGCACCACCTCATCGGCCTTGGACGCACTACAACTGCCGGTAAACCACCCTCCTCTCTGCACCGCGCCGGCCAATGGCGTGGCCCCTCTCGGCCTGGACAGCTCGGGGAGGGGCCGACTTGATATTGCGGTATTGATTGCCTCCGCCGTTGTCCACGCCGCCGGAAGTCCTGCAACATGGGCCATGGGACCTCGCTGGTGCTGCTGCCAGACGCGTTGGCGTGGACATTGGAGTTTGCGGGGACGTGCCTCCGCACCAAACGACCCCAACCCGGGCGAGCAACCTCACGCCGCTGCGGTGGCCAGGCGAGCATCCAGGTACCGCCCATCCCGAACGTCCTCCTTTCGGTCAGTTGACAGTCGGCCAAGGGCCAAGGCATCTCCAGTTATTGCCCTCAACGACTGTTCTCCCCGGGCAGAGATGCGGTTGACTCCTGGCCCAGGAGTCCTGGGAAGCCTGAAGGAGCGTCTTGACAAACCTCTCCCCAGAGTAGATGATGCATGTCATGCCTTGTGCCAGCCAGCACCGAGGGCATTGACCAGCTTAGAGCTATATCGTCCATCCCATGTCGGTGATCGTGGTGACGCTCTCCCGGGCTCGGCTGGCCGGCGCACACATTCCTCGCCGTCGACCCCCCACCCCCCTCGGCGTCGACAAAGCACGCCCCCCCTCCCTCTCTGGAAGAGACCCTCCTTCCCCAGATGCTACCAAGACTGCCGATGCCAAGTCGTCCCCGCAGAGGCCGTCGCAGCCAGCCCGATTAACCCCAGGGCGATCCATTGGCCGGGTGGCGCCAGGGGAACATTCGAATTGATGAATCGAAACATCTGGATATGGGACGTCGGCTTCCACTTCCACGGCGGGAATGAAGCGCCAGGATGGGAGCTGCCCAGATCGGGACGCCCCGCTTGCTGCCAACGCCCGGCGGGCTCGCATCTCGGCTCGTGTGCTCCCTCCGCCCTCCACAGCGGCCGGACCTGGGTTGGGTTGTGGGTGGAGATGGTGGTGATGGCGAGGGCATATAAGAAGAGACGACCCGTGCTGACAGTTGCTCCAGATTCCCTTCTCGCTACCCTCGTCACCATCTCCCCCCCTCCCCTTCCTTCTCTTTACCCCCGAGTCGCAGCAGTCTGCCCCCCACCGCCACCATGAAGTCGTTCCTCATGGCCGCGCCCCTCCTCGTGGGCCTCGCCTCCGCCCAGGCGGTCGGCACCTCGACGGCCGAGGTGCACCCCAAGATCACCTGGAAGAGGTGCTCGGGCCAGGGGGCCTCGTCGTGCACGACGGTCAGCACCGAGGTCGTCATTGACGGCAACTGGCGCTGGCTCCACGACAGCAAGATGAACAGCTGCTACGACGGCAACGAGTGGAAGACGGATGTCTGCAGCACGGCCACCGACTGCGCGTCCAAGTGCCAGATGGAGGGCTCCAACTACGCCCAGACCTACGGCGCCACGACCAGCGGCGACGCCCTGACCCTCAAGTTCGTCACCAAGCACGAGTACGGCACCAACATCGGCTCGCGCTTCTACCTCATGAACGGCTCGACCAAGTACCAGATGTTCACCCTCATGAACAACGAGTTCACCTTTGACGTCGATCTCTCGACCGTCGAGTGCGGCATCAACTCGGCCCTGTACTTTGTGGCCATGGACGAGGATGGTGGCATGTCCAAGTACTCGAGCAACAAGGCCGGCGCCAAGTACGGCACTGGTGTAAGTATTTCTTCTGACGCCAACACCCAGCCGATACTGACATGGAAAACAGTACTGCGACGCCCAGTGCGCCCGCGATCTCAAGTTCGTCGGCGGCAAGGCCAACGTCGAGGGCTGGAGGCCGTCGAGCAACGACGCCAACGCCGGTGTCGGACCCATGGGCGGCTGCTGCGCCGAGATTGACATTTGGTGCGTCCCTCCACCCCTTCACCCTGAACCCTCTGCGCCCAAGTTAAACAGTGATGACTAACACACGACACAGGGAGTCCAACGCGTACGCGTACGCCTTCACCCCCCACGCCTGCAAGGACAACAAGTACCACGTCTGCGAGACCAACACCTGCGGTGGCACCTACTCCGAGGACCGCTTCGCCGGTGGCTGCGACGCCAACGGCTGCGACTACAACCCGTACCGCATGGGCAACCCCGACTTCTACGGCCCCGGCCTGCAGGTCGACACCAAGCGCAAGTTCACCGTCGTCACGCAGTTCACCATGGACAGGCTCACCCAGTTCTTCGTCCAGGACGGCAAGAAGATTGTCGCTCCCGCTCCCACCTTTGAGGGCATCTCGGACAGCGCCGACCTCACCGCCGAATTCTGCACGAACCAGTTCAAGGTGTTCAACGACCGCGACCGCTTCGCCGAGGTTGGCGGCTTCTCGCAGCTCGGTGCGTACCTTATCCGCCCCCCCCCCCCCCCCCCAGCTCACTGTTCACTGCTAACCCTAAACAGCGGCGGCCTTGCAAGTTCCAATGGTTCTCGTGATGTCTATTTGGGATGACGTAGGTGCCCTCTACCCTGCTGGTAGTGTCCTGATGCTAACCGGGTTCGCAGCACTACTCCAACATGCTCTGGCTTGACTCCATCTACCCCCCTGAGAAGGAGGGCGAGCCCGGTGCCGCCCGCGGCCCCTGTGCGCAGGATTCTGGCGTGCCCTCAGAGGTCGAAAGTCAATACCCGAACGCAAAGGCGAGTTCCACCGGCTTTTCTGGTGTTTTCTCTTCTTTCTGGGATTTTCTTTGGATTTTTTGGATTTTTTTTGGAGTTTTCACTTTTTTTCTTTTCACCCTCAACATCAAGACCATCGTTATTAACACCCACATAGGTCGTCTGGTCCAACATCCGCTTCGGCCCCATCGGCTCGACCGTCAACGTCTAAGCGCCGCCACCGCCACCGCCACCGCCGCCGCCGCCGCCGCCGCCGCCGCTCGGTGGCAGCGCCCAGCGCCGCGATGCATTATTCATAGGGGTGGCATCTTTACCCCGTTTGCTTGTATCTATTCATCATGCTTGGCGACATTGCCCGGCGCAGCACCTGTAGATAAAGATTGTCAGAAGCAAAATTCATTGCCCGATTGTACACGCATTGATTTTCCATGTGCATGGTCAAAGGGGTCGGGACAAAGGCGGAAAGGGGCAAGTAAACAATGCCCCTGCCTGCCGCCTGCCGCCCCAGATGTCTCCTCCGGCGCCAGCACCCTGTACCGGCAAACGTTGACCCCCCACCCCTGCAACTGGGTCGTCCTGTTTGTTTTTTTCCACACCCCACCACTTGACCCCCTCCACAGTCAACACCAACTCGCCGAGGGTGCCCGTTCACCATTTCCCCAACCACGCCCCGCTGACCGACCATGCTCTCCGGCGCTCGAGCTCAGCTCGAGGAACCGGTTGCATTGCGAAGGCACCCCTTGCGTCGGTAAGATTCCAGGACCAGCTTCCGACGATTCATTCAGTCAATGTGCTTTACTAACCACGCGTCCGGCAGGCATTCTGCAACTTCCATCGCCGCCTCGATATGATGCAGGACGATGAATCCAAGAAGATGATGATAGCCTGGTACTGGAACATGATTGAGGAGTGCAAGAGCGAGGATGGCGCCGACCAGATTCCCGAAAAGCTGAAGGAGCTCTTCTTTGTTTCTCTGGCTCCAGCTGTTCCCTTTCCCTCAGAGAGCCAGACCACCTCTCCCGCCGACCAGACCAATAGGCTACCTACGTAGAAAGAATGGACTCGGAGCCACTGGATATAAAAATACCCTGCCACCCGTGTCAGAACGCTCAGCTTGCCTCCGGCGGCCCTCCGGGGGCGCCTGCGGCGGGCTGCTCGCTTCGCTCGAACGCTCTTGCTTCAACCACGAGCTCCTTCCTCTGGAACACTGACACGAGCTCCTTCCTCTGGAACACTGACGCTAGAGCTCTCGACCAGTTGCTGTTCGACCTGGCCATGGGAAGGAACTCGCACCCGTGGCAGGGACCCGGACCGCGTCGCCACGTCGCCCCGCCCTCGGACAAGACACCTTGGGCACTGCTTCGACCACTGAACCTTTTCACCTTTTCGGTGCCAACACCACTCCCCATCTCCCCATCTTTCCACTTTTTGCCCACACCACCACCTCCGAAATCTTTGGTTTCGATTGACGACTCCAAGATCACATTCGAAAAGAACATGGCGGCAATTCCTGGGACCGGGCTTGCCCCCCCCTCCGATGGCAACAAATGGATTGCGATCGAGACGAAACACGAAATCGATGTGACGGTGCCCGAAAACAGCGGGTATGCTCCTGCCCTGTTGGTTCACGACGACGGCGACATGGCCAAAGGGCAGTACATCCTTCGCCTGTTCGCCCGCGAGCAGGGCTTTGCCCTCGGCCCGATCCTCGAGACCGACAGACGTGCGTGTCAAGGCTCAGTTTGTCCGAGACGGGGACATGTTCCGAGGTACGTCCAAGCCTGTGGTGCTGCGGTGTCGCTCAAACATGGAATGGTTGCTAACGTCTGCCCTTGACAGTGCAACTCCTCCGAAAACATGTCATCATCGGCCGCCCGCGAGTACCGCACGCTCAAGCAAAGGCTGCAGGAGCATGAAGCCTGCTACCTTCGTGCCCCGGGTACCAACGAATCCAGCCCTCTTTTCACCCGACCTTCGGCACAGAGAGGGCAACCACAAGAGAGATCCAGGCGGTTTACATTCCGCCTACTCACCCCCGCAAGCCCGGCAAGACGGTATATCGGTTTACTAGAGGGTTTCACTACAATCCAATACTGGTTTGTTTGTTAGCGCGATACCTATTGCCAAGGAAACCAGACGTCTCCTTCAAAACGAGACGTCTCCAGTTCCGACCTCAAGGCCTATCCAGTTCCATCTGTAGGGCTAGTCAACAAATATATTGGTATCCAGTTCCATCTCGAGGGCCTGGTCAGCAAAAGTATAGGTATCCAGTTCTATCTCCAAGGCCCCATATCAAACAGTATATGGCCTCGGTTAGTACCTCGAATGTCTCGCGCGAACAAACAAACCAGGGCTGGAGTGTACAAGGGAGTTCAACAAGCGAACGTGCCGCATTTCGATCCCACTTCATCCATCAACTCTGGATGCTATCCAGCAGTCACGACCTTCGAGGGGAATACTGTGACGTTGATGGACGCTGTGGGGCTGGGGAAGCTCAGTCTCGCAACATACATTACTCGTCAGCCGGCTGGGTCAATTTGCGACACATGCATCATTTGTCATGATCAGCATCGTGTCGGAGGGAAACGATGTGTTGCTGTCTCAAACAGCGAGACATGCAGAGTCTGCGAGCGACTCTGCCGGCCTTGCACCTTCACTACGCCGAGGGCGTTACGCAAGGGATGGTTAGGGGGACGAGGAGACAAGGAGGACGGGGGCAAGTAAACAACGCCCCTGCCTGCCGCCCCAGATGTCTCTGGGGCGGGGAGAGGAAATGCCGAGGTCTCTGTGTGAAACCAAAGTTGTATCGTCATCTTGGTCGGCGATGTCGCTAGCCGGACCGGGCACTTACACGGCGGCCCGGCCATGTCCAATCAGGGCCGAAATGCTCCCAAGGCCGAGCCGGTCTTGCGAGCTGCCCAAAAGACGATAACCCTCGAGCCCGCGAAAAGAGGGCGCCAATCGGGCGCCGGAGTGCTATCGTCACGAGCCTCGTCGACGTCATGGCAAAGTGGAGAATCGGGCGGGAGGACCATGGCGATGGCCATGGGGAAGATGGGAAAGGCACGATGCATCGCCCGTCATTTCGGGCGGCCCTGTCGACTGCGGAAGGTGGCAGGGTCGCACGGGCGGCGCGGTCGCGATCCAAAGTTCTAAGTGGCCGGCGCGGTGTCGTGACGGGGAAAGGGAGTTGGGGACCGTTGTGCGGCCTTCCGTTCCGGTGCTAGTTCGGGGCTCGGCAGGCCGGGGTGGGCTGTCGCAGGGTGCCACTGGCTGCCACATGCCGTCGATCTCTGGGGCCGCACTGCAACGCTTCCCGTCGCCCTGTGGGGAATTGGAGGTGAAGTTGCACCGTCAACCATGGGAGCGGAGGGGAGGAGGGGAGGTCGCGACATTGTACAAAGGTCGCGCCTCGTCCGGACCTGCGACGAAGAAGGAGACGAGACACAGAGAGAGCAGTGCCAGCGAGTGTAGCCATCTCCGAGTCCTCGCAGCCTGTCGTTGTCGTCCTGCCTCCCCCCTTTTGGTTGTTTACTTTCCCGACATCCCACCGCAACAACCCCCCACAATCATCAACATGCGCGCCGCCACTTCGCTGTGTGCTGCCGCACTCTTCCTCCCCTACTTCGCGGCCGCTTCTTGTGCCGCACCACCGCCTCCCGACAAGACGCACCCCCACGACAAGCCGCCCAAGCCCACCAAGCCCGTCAAGCCCGACCCGCCCAAGGGCAACGTCAACAGCGAGCGCCTGCAGGCCGCCATCACCGAGGCCAGCCTCCGCGCCGGCGCCCAGAAGCTCCAGGACTTTGCCGACGCCAACGGCGGCAACCGCGCCTTCGGCGGCCCAGGCCACCAAGCCACCGTCGACTTTCTCTACGACTCCTTGGTCAAGCTCGACTACTACGATGTCTACAAGCAAGAGTTCACGGCCCCCTTCTCGGCCGGGTCGGCGGCCCTCACGGTCGGCGGTCTCGCGGTCAACGCCAAGGTCATGACGTACTCGCCGTCGGCCGCCGTCGAGGCCGGCATCGTCGCCGCCAGCTCGCTCGGGTGCACCGTCGAGGACTTTCCCGCCGATGTCCAGGGCAAGATCGCCCTCATCCAGCGCGGCGAGTGCGCCTTTGGCCTCAAGGCCACCAACGCCAAGACCGCCGGCGCCGTCGCCGCCATCATCTACAACAACGTCGAGGGCGACCTGTCCGGCACCCTCGGCGAGGCCTCGGACGGCTACGCCCCGGTCGCCGGCATCTCGCTCGAGGCCGGCCAGGCCATCCTCGCGTCGCTCGAGGCTGGCGAGGTCACTGCCGTGTTTGACGTCGAGACCATCCAGGAGGATCGCGTTACCCACAATGTCATTGCCACAACCCGAGAGGGCGATCAAGACAACATTCTCGTCGTGGGCGGCCACTCCGATTCAGTCTTCGACGGCCCAGGCCTGAACGATGACGGCTCGGGGATTTTAGGTTTGCTCCGCATCGCCGAGGCGCTCTCCAAGTTCAAGGTCAAGAATGCCGTCCGCTTCGGGTTCTGGTCCGCCGAGGAGTTTGGCCTGATCGGCTCGTACGAGTACATGAAGGTCCTCAACCAGAGCGAGACGGAACTGGGAAAGCTGAGGGCTTATTTGAACGTGGATATGTTCGTATTGTTCCGAATCCCTTGTGAAATACCCCTTGCTAACCTGCTCCTCAGGATTGCCTCGCCCAACTTTATGTACGGCATCTACGACGGCGACGGCAGCGCATACAACCTCACCGGCCCTGCGGGTTCCGACGTGCTCGAGGCCGACTTTGAGAAGTTCTTTGCCAAGAACAAGCTCAACTCTGTGCCCACCGAGTTCAGCGGCCGCAGCGACTACGCCGCCTTTATCGAGAACGGCATCCCCTCGGGCGGTCTCTTTACCGGCGCCGAGGGCAAGAAGACGGTCGAGGAGGCCGCCTTGTTCGGTGGCGAGGCTGGAGTTTCTTACGATATCAACTACCATCTCAAGGGAGATACCATCGAGAACATCGCCTGGGATGCCTTCCTCTGGAATACCAAGGCTGTCGCCAACTCCGTCGCCAAGTACGCCAACAGCTTTGACTCCCTCCCGCCCGTCAACATTGTGCAGAGGCGGCAGTCTGGCGACCGGCTGAGCTACACCAAGCGGACCACCGTCCACCACAAGCACAGTCACTCTGCGCCGTGCGGTCAGGACGCCGAGAAGATGTAGGGGAAGCAGCATGCAAGACAGCGAAAAATGTATATAGCGTCTAGTAATTCTTGTATTTGAACTGCATCCCCCCCCATAGACGGGCAGCGACAGGATATTCCACCTCTTTGAGCCATTTTCACCGTTGTCATTTCATATCTCCACTGGGACCACCCGCGTCCTTGTCTGACCCGGATCCCTTTGCCTGGTTCAACCCCCCAACAGGACGGGCGAAAGCGCCCGTTGATTTGGAGAAACCCGTTCCGCCAGCGTCGTATTCAACTCCTCGTCTGTGTCGTTTCCGCAAGGGCTACCGAGACAAGTCCGTCCGCTTTAGCCGCGCGCTCGGCTCATAGCCATTGTTTTGTTTCCGTCGTCCCGCTGGGGACAATGTCCACCTATCTTGGCCCGGCCCGGCGAGCGGCTGGCTCGCTTGAGTGCACGCCGGCTCGTGGACGCGGGCAAACTCGCTACTTCGTGGGGACGGACCTGGAAAACGCGATGTCAGAGTTGACGGGACTGTCAGTGTCAGTACTAGCACTCCCGAACAACCCGGGACGGGCCACGGTCTCGGTTGGCGGGTTTAATGGAATGGAATGGGGTTGGACTTCTGGTGAAACACAAGCGAGGTGTCGAGCTGGTTTATGGGCATTCACTACCTGGGTTCGGCAAGGCAGCCGGATAGGATGAAGAGCGTTGGGTTTGCCGTTGGAGGACCTTGGATAGTGTTTTCTCCAATGTCTGGCACTTATATCAAATCACTTACAGCACAACATCGAGACACCCGGCACTGCCCCTCGGGTCTCGGCACATATCGCTGACGACCTGACGGAGCTTCTGGGCACAACATTCTGTTCACGAGCTTGACTGGAATACACCTGGGAACAGATGCAGTTGACGGTCATTTCTGAGTGATGGACAATCTAATGAAGTGAAGAAATGCAACGCGAAGCCAGGACAGCCGTTCCGGGATGACAAACCCTTGCATTGCCTGCCCAAAAATCATGACTTTCGTCCGCAAGTTATGACTTTCGTCCGCCCTGCTGACATGCCAGCCAGCTCCTCAGTCCTCCTTGTCCATTTCCACCAAGCGGCTGCCAACAGCTAGCTTTTCCTCGTGATCGGTTTCCGCGACTGCCTCCTTGTACAGCGCCTCCAACTTCTTCTTGTCCTTGTGCAGCTTCCGAATCCACAGCTTCATCTCCCGATTCTCCCGACCCTGCTTCCGAATCAGCTTCTCCGCCCGTCTCAGCCTCGTCTCGGTGTTGGCCCGCTCCAGCTCGAACGGTTGCGCAAACTCGCTGGAGACATCGACCGTGAGCACATTGTCGGAGCTGACTGCCCGCTCCCTCGTCTTTGTGGGCTTCCATGGGGTCGTCACGGTCGTCTTCTGCCATTTCTTGGCCTCCTCGGCGGCGGCGTCATCAAGGCTGACGCCGGTGTCAGCCCCGGCCATCGTCTTCCTCTTGCTCCCGGGGGCCTCCTCTAACCGGGACCACATGAACAGCTCGTCGCCGTAGCCCATCTCCAGCTCCTCCCATATGCCCTCCTTGTTGCGAGGCCCCTTGCTTGTCTTGGACTTTGGCCTGCCGCCTTTTTTGGCTCTGTCCATATCCGGGCGACCGACGGGTGGATCGATGTACTTGACGCGGTTGTGGGCGGTGTATATCGCCTTTAGATCGCACTTGGGGAAGAAGTATTCTGCCAACATATCGGCGTCGCACAGTGGCCTGCAGTTGTCAATCCACCACTGGGGGTTCGTCAGGTTGGCGCCTGTCCAGAACTGAGGGACGACGACGGGTCGCTTCGAGTCGAGGAGGGCGAATTCGATGTCGAGCTCCTTCCAGCCCTCCGCGAGAGCCGCCGTGACCTTGCCTTGGCAGAGGACGAACAGCGCCATGAACATCTCAAGGTCGCCAAAGAATGGGAGCTTGCCGCATTCGGTCCAGTGCTTCCTGTCCCCTCTCCAGTCTGCGAACCCCGACATGTTGAACTTCCCCGGCAGGGCGTTGGTCGAAGGCTTGCTCAGCTGCCAGCGTTTTCTCGATGCGTGTCTCGCGATATTTGCGTACACCTTCCTTATGTCGATATGATTGGGCAGCCGACCGCCTTTGAGGTAGTCCCTCGCGTACATCTGGATTATGACGACCGAGTTCACCCGTTCCTCAGTGCGGGTGGAGGCGTACATTGTGACAAAGGGAAGCGGCCTGGGCTGCGTTGGTGTCTGCGCTGACGGATGAAGTTGGTGAGGGCTCTGGAATTGTTGAGAGGTGAGGTGGTGGAAAAGGCTGGCTTGGTGCGCGAGAGAGAGGAAAATAAAAAGAGCGAGGTTGTTGGCCGCTGGTTTGGGGGAGGTGGTCAGAGAAATTGCGGTTGGTGTGGGAGAGAGGAAAGAAATAGCCAACTGCGAAAGGTGGAGAACTACCGAGCGGTGAAAAGGCTGGTAGGAGCAAGTTGTAAGTTGCAAGGACCTGTTTGCCTTGAAGACTTTTGCATTCGCTGAGCTGGCCTACGAGTTTGGGAAATCAATATCGTAGTCACCGGGTCCCCACAGCGCAGTGGTAGTCATTTGGATAATAGGAGAGGTCAAGTGCTTGAAGGATGCTCTGAAAGAGCTTGTAGATGATATTAATTACTAGCAGTATTAAGGATTGTGTTGCTGCAAATGCCCGTACCCAATGCTCCAGCCTATGCAGCCGTGCCGCCCAAAATGAGTGCCAAAATGAATGCCATGCCGCCCATGTCCAGCCCTTTCCAATGAAATGCCTCTATTCCCACTCTCCCTCTTTATGATCCCGAGCGTCTGGCCGCCCTCTAAAACCAGGCAGGGGCGAAGCTCCGGTCGGGGGTGACAGCGACGCCGTTGACGAGGTCGCGGTCAGAATAGGCGGGCCAGGCGACGGTGCGCGTGGCCTGGTTGGTGATGGCCCAGGTGGTGAAGCCGTTGCCGGCGCCAAAGGAGCCGTTCCAACCCGAGCTGATGGTGTAGGGCCCGCAGCTGATGCTGTCGGTCGAGCGGCGGCTGGCCTGGGTGCCCTTGACGCCGTAGGAGCAGTTCGTCACGGGGGAAAGCTGCGTGTCAACGCCGAAAGACACCCAGCACTCGGTGTCGGCGGCGTTGCAGGAGCGCTTGAACGACTTGATGATCCACGGCGGAGGAGCGGAGCGGGTGGCGACGGTCTCGGTCTGGGCATCGACCGGGGCGGCAAAGGCAGTCGAGGCGGCGGCGAGGAGGCCGATGAAGGTGGTGGTGAACTGCATGGTGATGGTGGAGAGTTGGTTGCTGAAGTTGCAAGTTGAGTGTTGGGTGTTGGTGTTTGTTGGAAGAGTGAGTGTCTTGAGTGGTTGAGTGATGAGATGCTGAGATGAGCTGGACGTTGATGGTGGTGAGGTCTCTGAGCTCTTATATGTTCTCCCCTCTGACTTTCCCTTCGTGTGCCAGTCACCAGTGTCGACAGACTCGACACGGCATTGGTCCTGATCCGGGCATAAGCACACCACGCAGCTGCGAACACGAGTAAAGGGAACGCGGCGATGGGTTCCACGGGCTCGACGAGGCGGTGATGGATCCTGCGGACAGCACCGCGCCTCACCTGACACTATTGATGCTGTCAGGACTGCCGTTGCAGCCCAATGCCCACGGCCAACCCGAACCCTCGGGGGTCTCGCTTGGCCCAATACGAGTTAGACCGGATCTGCGCAGCATCGGTGGCTGAGTGAGATGGTGCTTGGTGGCCGGGCTAAATATATCGTGCAGACACGGCGTGGCATCGACGAATTGCGCCGCCTGTACCCCGCGTTATGCCCCATCTCTTGATGTCATCAATCGACCCAGCGGGCCGTATTGTCTTGTGGCTGCCTTGAGTCGAGAGCCTGGTCGCGAATCTTTTGTTGAGATGTTAGTGCCGCTTATTCCCGTGGACGTGGAAAGGCGTGAAAGGTTCAGTTACCTCGATGCGAGTTGTATTCCTTTTCCTTGCTGTCATTTCCCCCCAAAAAGACCTCTCAGTGTTGACCAAAGTGAACTTTTGCCGCCCCGAAGGATGGCAGCTTGGGCAGAAAAAACATCCCGTCGGCTTGGCGGCTGACAGGATGCTCGATGCCAGCCGCGACTCGGCCCTCAGCCCCAGAGCACGCTCCATCCAGGCTGCGCGACGTGGACCACTCGGGTCCATGCAATCGGGAGGTCCAGTGCCGCTAGAACCAAGATGGCGGGCTGATGGAGGCTGATGGTGTTCCACTTGAAGTGCATGTCGACTCTTGAGGTGCTTTGCTGTTGTGTTGCTTCATCAATGGAGTTGTCAACTTGTCAGGACCCGGGGGCCGGGGATCCGGACTCTGGCACCGGACGCCGACGGGACTCAGTTGCCGGGATGATGGATCCTAAGGGCTTATAGTTAGCCTCGCGTCACTCCCAATGAAAAACAACTGAAAGAGATGTCAACCAGCATTTGTCTCAGCAGAGCCTCCTGGGTAAACTTGGGTCACTGTACATACCGTCGAAATGACTCTGACATGCCAAAAAACACCCGAAAGGTAGGGATCATGAAAGCGAAAGTCGTAGTCCCTTTGTATTTTCTTCCGCTTCTTCGGTCGTTATGATGTTTGTGCAAGCGCATCTCATCGGCAGCTTTGTTTTGTTTTGAGGACCGGTGATGTTGTCCCACTGGGTTGCAAAGGGATGGGTGCGGAGTGGAAGGAAGACAGTGACAGCAGCCAGTGTTGGGGAAACGGGCACGCGGTGTGAATAATCAGTTCCGCATTTTGTATGGGAAACTCACCCAAAAATGTGGAAGTCATTATTCACACCGCGTGACGGGCACCTGGAATTGGATCGAGGAGTGAGGGACGGGAGGAACCAACGGGATTCGGGTGTCTGCAATCCCGATTCCCGAGGAGCAGTGGAAGGATCGGCCCCGGATTTCGGAATTCCGTCGACGCGAATCCCGTCAAAGGCGGGCAACGACCTGCGGGTTTCGAACCTTCCGCCAACCCCGTCACCTTGGCCATCAATCTTTCATCCCAATAGTTTGCTGGACATGGCATCGCCGAGAGAATCCGACTTCACCCAGGCCGCGCCCTACGGACAGGCATGCGACAACTGTTCCCGATCCAAGGCCAAATGCATGCGAAGGCCACCGGGCCAGCCTGAAGGGCCATGTCAGAGGTGTCATCACCGCGGTCGTGACTGCGTGTCGACATCGCGCTCTCGCCAGAAGCAGAAAAGGAGCCCCGGAGTGTCCCGGACTGCCCACTTGGAAGCAAAGCTCGACAGTCTGGTCTCGTTGCTGCAGTCCTCGCACCAGCCAGCATTGCCACTGCCACCCACTCTCTCCACACCCAGCGCCACTACCGGGACGCCCAGCCTGTCCGGTGACGGAGATACAAACTTGGTATGGAAGGACCTGAACTGTCTGCTGAACGCAAGAAAGAATATCCATCATGGCTCACCACTCTCAGAATACACCTGCAGAACCCATCTCGGCCCCCGGCCTTCCCCTGCCAACCCAGCCAGCCGGATGGCCCCTTGACGTCTCGGAGGACGAGGCTGGCGAGTGTCTCGAGCGGTTCTGTTCCAACCTTCACCACTTTCCCTTCATCACCATCTCACCCTCCGAGACAGCAGCCACCCTGCAACGAGACCGCCCTATCCTCTGGCAATGCATCCTCGCCGTGTCAACCAACTCCCTGTCCCGCCGCCAGGCCCTCGGCTCACACCTCCGATCCCTCTTTGCCGACAAGCTCGTCGTCCAGCACGAGCGGAGCCTCGACCTCTTGCTCGGCCTGCTCGCCTACATGGGCTGGTCGAATCACCAAATGGGGGCCCAGCAGCTCTTTCTGTGCATGTACTGCCATCTTCTCACTGGCCTTGTCCAGGACCTCGGGCTCGACCAGCCGCCAAAGAGATCGGGGGAGCCGCATCCCATGTCGTGCCTCAAACCCCAGGGGCTGGTCATGAGGCTGGCATTCCCCGTCGCATGCACCATGGAGGCCCGTCGTGCCGCCATTGCCACCTTTGTCATTACATCTGAGTTGGTCCCCTCTCCTCTGAAGTGTCCAAGTTCAATATGCTGACAGAGAACATGGCAGAATCGTATTGTTCCGGGCCTTTGCCTTTCACCAAGTGATTGACCGTCTCAGGTGGACGCCGCAGATGGAAGAGCACCTCCAAGTCCTTATCGCTGTCCAGGAGGCCCCCTCGGATGCCATCCTGGCGCACATGGCCCAGCTGAAGCTCATTGGGAACGAGACCACAAGGTCGATACAGGCTCACTCTCTCCAGCCGTCTGACACACTGCGAAGCTTGCAGATATTCCAAGCCAACTCTCTGCAGTTGCGCCTGGACCGACTGAGAAAGGAGGCGGGGTCACTGCTTGATGCCGACGGTAGTCTACCCCCTTGGCTCCGGGTCTTCAAGTTCAGTAGTAGAATAGCACTGACTCCGCGAGCAGACATTCTCCGGCTGCACACCATCAGCATCGAGCTCGAGATCAACGATGTCAGCCTCTCTCAGATGCCGTCGGATGCGTCATCAGCGGCGCCAGACATGGAGCGGCTGGCGATGCTGTCAAAGTGTGTGCAGTGCACCCGCGCTTGGTTTGACATCTTCTTTGGCCTCGATCCCGCAACCTATGCCATGTTTGGATTTTCCATCTGGGCTCAGCTTTCCCATCTCATCGTCTCCCTCTACCGCTTGACCCTGCTCAACGAGCCGTGGTGGGACAGGGACATGGTGAGGAGGACGATTGACTTGAACCAGGTTCTGGATGAGATGCTGGACCGCATGACTCAAGTGTCAAAAGAAGGCGGAGACAGCAAGGAGATTATGTTTTATCCCGTCAAGAGCATCAGGGCCATCAAGGCCGCGTGGGCGCCTCTGCTGGCGCCGAAGCCGACGGGGGAAGCAACGACGAGCACCGAGAGCGCCGACTTGGGTGGATCGGATGTGCCCATGTCGGAACCGATGCCCGGGTTGATGGAAGACTTTGACGGCTGGATGGACATGTTTACCATGGCCTGGGTGAATGGTGATATTACGGCGTGACGAGACCGCATCTCTATGTACAGTACCATCTACTCCTCCAAAACTTCAGCCCCATCTGAACCCTCGGTCCCATCCCGCGGTCCAAGGTAGACAATGTCGTGCAGAATCTGAGCCCACTCCCCGTCTTCCACGCGCCACCAATACTGGACTTTGACGAGCAATGCCCCCGGATCATCGTCCCACAGGTCCACCCGCATCCCTTGCCACCCCTCCTCTTCGGCCCTGGACCGCAACGCCGCCGACGTGGTGCCAACCGGCGCCACAATGTCATCGGTTGCAAAGTCGACAGCTTCCTCCGAGGTGAGAGGTCGAATCGTGTAGAGGCTCTTCCCGGGAGTGCCCTTTGGCTTGGCATCTTCAGCTCCGCCGTCAAACGACAAGGTCTTGTCGGCGACTTGGTGCAGATACCCGACGATGGTTTCCCGGTCGTTGGCGCAAAAGGCGGGGTTTGGGCGGCAGATTTGGAGGCAGGAGGGCGAGAAGAAGCGCCCTTTGTCGTCAATGTCGGCCGTGCGTCGATATTGGGCGTAGAGGCTCTTGAGGTGCTCGTGGACGGGCAGGGTGTTGGTTCGTGACGCCATGGCGGAGGTTGATGGTGGTGTTTTGCGGGGAGGGAGAAGGTTCGACTCGGTGTCCAGCTGCAATAGTTCATGGAACTTGGAAGTCAGCAGGACGCGATCACTAATCGAAAAGAGAAACCCCCACGCAATGTGTCTTGCGACGAGCGGATGGTGATATGTGCGGTGTGCACTCGGCAAATGGACAATTGGCGGCACCGGCTGTTGAGTCGGCGGCAAGAATGATGGAAATTTGGCCATGCCATTTTGTAAATATCCATCTTTCAGAACCTGTGGGGCCGAAACCAAGAAAACAAACCCCCCCAAAAAGCCACCTTTTCCCCCATCACTCCAGAAACGCCAACCATCAAAACCCATGCCCCGACTCATACATGCGGGTCGTCAATGTCAATCAGGCCCTGCTCAAACATTATCCTCGCCACCGGGTACACTGCCCGGGCAAAGTTGCTCTGCCGCTCCAGCACGTAGCGCGGCGTGATGTGCTCGAAGCCCTCAATCTTTCTCCCGTACCGGTCGGGCGAAAAGGCGTGCAGCAGGTACGTGCTCGACCAGTCCCTCTCCCAGCCCGGGAACCGGTCGCCGTGGTCCCACCGGTCGTAAAAGTCCTCCTCGTGCAGCGGCAGCGCCGCCCGGTCCTCGGAGCCGTCGGCCTCCCACCCCTCCAGGTTCGACGGGGTATCGCCGTGGACGGCAAACAGCATGTCGTTATCGTGGCCCTCCCAGCTCCCCGGCGCAAAGGCCTCGCGGTCCATGATCAGCATCTCGCCCGGCTCGCGCACCAGCCGCTGGCCGACGTCGGTCAGCACGGCGTTGCTGTGGCCCGTCCAGCTGCCCGTGTAGGCGTCGTGCATGCGGTCCATCCACAGCGCGATCATGCGCGCCCCGGGCGCCGCCAGGAACGTGCCGCTGTTGAGCTCGCCGCCCATCTGCCGCCCGCCGACGGCGCGGAACCCGCTCTCGCGCACCGGCCGGATGTCGCGCAGCGCGTGGACGTCCCAGTCCAGGTAGGCGCCGCCCAGGTCGTGGACGGCGCGCACGCGCACAAAGTCGGACCGGTGCTCCATGGCCTCGATCTCCTTGCCGTTGCGCGTGTGTGTCGGCACCTCGACCGTGTGGATGCGCATGTCGAACAGGGTGAAGATGTGGCGCGTCCACTTGCCGGCGGTGCCGTTGCGGGCCCGCGCGACGGCGTCGCCGTCGGCCTCGACGTTGGTGTGCAGGAAGATGACGTCGGGCTTCCAGTAGTGCCAGGCCGCAAAGATGGAGAGGAAGTGGCTGAACTTGAAGCCGAAGTCGGTCGTGGACTCGGGGAGGATGTAGACGAAGTGGATTTGGTTCGGGATGACCTCCGGCTTGGCCGCTGGCGGGGTCTCGATGGGCAGGGTCTCGATGGGCAGGTTCTCGATGGGCGCCGGCGGCTCGATGGGCGCCGGCGGTGGACTGGGGATGTCGAGGGCCGCCCAGGAGCGGACGGTGGTGGTGCTGGATACCATCAGGAAGATGAGGATCAAGCTTGCTGCAATGGCCGAGACGGTTCGCATGGCCCGGAGAGGGTGGGCCAGGCCCTGTGGTTTTGCTAGCATCGGAAAGGACTGTATCTGGCGGGATGGCCGTGAGGAAGAGACAAGACGAGGAGAAAACAGGCCAGAGGGAGTGGGCTGGGGTTGAGCAAGTGTATCCCCGAGGGTGCTTGGTCCCAGCAAGCCACAGCCAGCCCCTTGACGCATCGAGTCTCTGCCCCTGGGAGAGTGCATCAACTCCCATCACGCCCCAGGCAGGCAGAAGAAGGAGGTGTGTGGCTTGGTCTCGCAGGGAGAGTCGCCAGGGAGAGTCGTCAACTTGATAACTGCGACTCCGTCAGTCGTCATTCCTTTTGTACGTCCGCAGACGAATCCCAACTCTTCAATACACACCTGCGACATGCTGTTGGGGCATCGTCTGCTGGCAAACATTGACCAAACGTCGAAATTGGGAGACTCTGTGTACTGTGTAACCGCCGCTGGATTCAGGGGGCATGTTCCAAGGGGGTTGCCAAATGACATTGTCCACTGAGATTCGTTGATCGGGCAGAGCTAAGGCACCTCTTCGGAGCTGAATCGAATGAATCGAATCAGCTCTGGTGATGGCAATCCACAGTGTGGCAACCCGCGCGCGTAAGATTCGCGCCCCCACCGCCCCCCCACCGTCTGGACGACGATCTTGCGATCCTGCCCAGCAAGCAATTTCAAAGACGGGAGCCCACACTGCCCGCGTTCCGCATCGAGACACTCGCGCTCGACGCACGCTGCAATATTGACTTTGCGTGATTGGACAAAGATTACGGCGAGGGCCTGGGCCAGCAGGCTCCAGTCCACCGGACGACGGGAGTGGAATGATGGGGAACTGGATGACCGGGTTTCCACGTGGAAGAGAGAAGGATCAACATCCGTGTGCCATTCCTTCAAATCCTTCCTGTCGCAGGCCCCTGTGCGCGGTCTCGGCGGCCACCAGATGTGGGTATCCGTAAATCTTGACGGATAGGGAACCCGCCAAGGTCTTGATCACAGCACCGAGTATTTATTTGCGCCAAGTTGAGGTTGAGACTCGAGACTCTTTCCAGCTGGAGCTCACTGGTAAGAGAGCTGCCCAGGCTGTGCGAGGTATATTGGTTCAGCCCTATGCTCGAGACAGCCGAGCTGAGCACGAGGAACTAGATGTCACTCTTCTGTCGTTGAAGTTTGCGACATGTTCCGTCCTTTTCATCGTTTCCATCCTCAGGCTGGATAAGATCTCTTTTTCCCCCTTTGGTTGAGAACCCGCACATGCATCGTCGGAGCATGGCCGTCGTGACTGCGAAAAAGTGAATAGTGGGAATAAACAATAAACATTCCTGATGGATATTTGTCAGGACTGGCGATTGTGTGATGGTGAATTTGATGGTCACGGTTAGAGTCATCCATTGATTTCATCTGATAAACACCAGGCGATTGACGATACCCCACCGACGTCGTCTCCCAAATATCCATCTCCAAATTCTCCCAGAACCTTCACCAGGTCCACCGTCCACCTGCGCGGGAACAAACCTTTCCGGCTGCCCAGCGAAGAAATATTCACGGAAGCGCGAACCTACTACCAGGTACGCAACACAAAGCAACAACCACTGGCACCCCCGACTCTCTTTGTACGATTCACCTACCTGTCGGAATTGTTTTTTCCCCTGGCCATACTGACGTCTCTTTCTCCCCAGGTTGCAGGTACGCGGCACGCCGCGAAAGAAACCCCCCTCTTCCGAAAAACGCCAGACCACGACAGCTTGCCAAGATTCGACCAAGGTACGAGCATCCCGTGCTGCCAGGACACTACATGTACAAGCAAGCTTACTAACACTTGATCTAGGCATCATGGAACTCGATACATGGTTCGACATGCTTACCAAGGGCTTCTCCGAGGCTGACAAGAAGATGGCCCTGGACGACTACCTAAACATCTCCAACGAGTCCGACATGGAGGAAGACACCGCCAAATACCTGCACCCAGGCCATGGGCTGGACCAGAAGGCAATCAATGCCTCCCTCAAGGTCTTTGCAATTCAATACCCGTGGGACGTGGTGGTTCTTCCGACCTTGTCCCAAGACCTAGAGGAGGCGGGATGGGAGCTGCCCGCCTCTGAGATGGACAACTTCGACATTGCAATGGCGAAGAACGACGGGAAGGCTCTGCGGGCCGTTCTCTGGCCGTTCCTCATCGACAACCACTTCGTCCTTTGTGTCATCCGCCCGGCGGCCAACATGGCGACAATCTTCGACTCGATGGGAGTCGCACATGGAGAGACGCTTGTGAAGCGCATCAAGAAGTGGCTGGACAAGTACTACTCATTTCGTGAGTGGCACTTAAACCTGGGACTGTCACCCATTCAAGATGGCTTCGCCGATAGCGGCATCTACTGCATCGCCAACGCAGCGTACACCATCGCCGACCATCCCATCCCTGAGGCCATCAGCGTTCCCTTTTGGAGAATCGCTTGCTGGGCTGCCATGGGCCTGTCGACAACGGACGACTACATTGCGGCCAACTTTTTCGGTCACCTCCAAGCCCCGTCCCATGACGCCATTGTCGAGGGGGTCAGCAGGGCCAAGGATGAGAAGCAGGGACTTGCGGTGCTTCGCAAGTTGGCTGGCGGTCCGCCCCGCAAGTGGTGGACGTACTGGGAGCAGAAGCTGTCGTCGTTCATCCTGGCATTCGATCAGGTCAAGGAAGCTCGGTTGGCGGCCGAACGCCTCCCTCTTCTTCTGCCGGATCTTGACAAGATTGAGGAGGATTTCGTCGAAAAGTGTGACGACCTCGACCGTTATGAGAAGAGTTCAACGTACTACAGCAGACAGGAGATGATTGTCCAGCTCGCCGGGGTCGAGAGGCTGAGGAGTGTTGTCTCTCGGATGGAGCATCTAGAGGACGTCATTCCCGCTGTGGCCACCGTGATGGGAAACTAAGGTCCCGGGTCTTCGTCAGTCTGTTTTGCGCGGTGTAAATAGGAAGGTACATAGGTACCTTAGCACATTAAAAATGGGCAAGCCTTTTACCTCGATGCTCATTGTCCAGTTGCACATGATCAGATTGCGATGTGGGTTTCAAGGTGGGATGGGTATAGCCGTCCCCATCACTGCTGGTGTGGCAGACCAGATGCAGCAAACTTGGAATCTCAATATTCCTCGTCTGCCAGCACTCGTCTGTCGACCATGGCATCCCCGACTGGCCGTCATCCCCTGCCCTTTCGTCTATCCTGCCAGCGCCTGCCTCAATCGACACATCCCACCATGCTTCAATCTGCGAATCTTGTCTCGGGCCGCGCTGATGGCACCTGGGGAATTTGTGCCCGAATGGTCACCGGGGCCGAGACAGTCTGGTATGAGAGCAACCGGGCTCAGTATGCCGACGGCGTACTCGATTCTCCGCGGGATGCTTCGGATTGAGAAGGGAGCTGGTCTTATCAGTCTTATCAAAACACAACCTGTTTGGGGCGGGGATTCGCGGTCCCATTCAGTCACTGCTCCCATTCTTATTTTTCCTGCCAGAATAACGACCCACTGCGCCATCTTTTCCATCGTTTCACACTCCCCGTCTCGTCCACTCCCTGGACTTCCTTTCTCTCCGGGTCGCCCAAAGACAGGTAATCTACGAGATTACCACCTTCCCCGCGAAGAGACGTTTGTCCACGACGGCAAACGTAGTTCAGAGCAGCGGCTCTTTGTCCCGGTTTGTACTTCACCCATCTTTTGAAGCATCGTTTTCCTGACTTGTGTTCTGACGCTTCTTCCTCCCCAGCCTGCCCCGGAAAAAAATCCTCGCACAGGAGCAGAGAGCTCCAACGCTGAACCATGGGAGGTATGAACATCCCTGGCCATCGGGACATCGCGTTTTCTGACGTACCACCGGAATATTTAGAACCATTGCAGATCAAAGAGGCGTTTCGTCTACTCACCACTGGACTCACCGACAGTCGAAAGATGCTATCTCTGGCCAAGTACCTGGGAGTCTACATAGGGTCAGAAGTCGACACCGCCAAATACCTGGCCCCGAAACAGTGGCTCGACACTACCACTGTCGATGCGTGCCTCAAACTCTTCGCCAAGCCTTATACAGGGGTTGTGGTGACACTTCCCACCCGAATCCAAGCCCACACGGCCGATAACTTTCAAAACCCGGGGATCCCAGCGGGGTTGTTAGCCGAGGTCAACATCTACATGACAAGGGAGGGCGGGAAGGACCTGAGGGCGGTCATCTGGCCCTTTCTCATTACCCAGGACAATCACTTCATCCTGTGCGTCATCACCCCGGACTTCAAGGCGACAATCTACGACTCGTTGGGACAAGAACACGGAAAAAAATACGTCCAGGGTGTCGAGGATGTCCTGGCCGCGACGCAGGCGTGGAAGGCGTGGAAGGTCGCGCCGAAAACATCAGCGGTCCAGGACAATGGATTCGATTCCGGTGTCTACTGCATCGCTAATGCAGCGTCTGTCATCGCCGAGCGCACCCTCCCCAAATCGATCAACGCCCAATTCTGGAGAATCGCCTGTTGGTCTGCGATGGGACTGTCCTCTACCGACGAGTACCTCGCCACATCGGCCTTTTTCAACACTCTGCATGGTTGCCCCGAGGATGCGGTTCGCATGGCTGTCCGGGCTGCAAATGACGACGAAGGCCTTGCAGTACTGAGGACGCTCGCCAATGGCCCCCCCGTCAAGTGGTGGTCACTGTGGGAGAGGAAGATGGCACGCTTCGTCCAAGCATTCGAAGAGCTCAACGCCGCCACGTCCGCCTGGAGAGCCAATCCACGGTTTACCACCAAGTCAGGGCTTCTCAAGCTGGAGGATGAGTTTATCGAGATGATCGGCGACGTGGAGGAAATGGAGGGGTGCATGCGTGCCTTGGGCAAGTCTCGTCTGGATCTTGCTATCCACATGGCGGGAGGGGAGAGATTGGCGAGCATTGTTTCCCGCATGGAGCAGCTGGACAGTGTTGTTCCCGTCATTCTTAGCATCATGGCCGGTTGACTGCCGGACTGGGTGTTGGAAAGGGCAAGTCACATGGCGCAGATAGGCTGTGGGGTAGGTACCTACCTAGAAGGACAGTTAGAGATGCAGGTGTGAGAATAACATATATTCTGCATGCCTTGATGGTGCTGGAAGAGACGAGGTAGTGCCTGATGATGACTCTGAGGAGCTCGACGTCTCTCTCGTAGGCCTGGGCGTTGTCTTTGGCATCCCATCACTGCCTCCAGCGGGAGCCCGTGACCGCAGGCATTGTTTATGGTGATTGGGACATCCAAGCCACGGATGATGATGATGACTCGCTGAGGTTTTCCGTGGTTGCTGCCCCTCCGAAGAGCGAGCTGAAGGGTATGTTTTCATCTCGCCCGAGGTCTCTTTGTCCGCCGCAACCGCCGTGAAATCACACCTAATGACAGGACCCGACACATACGAGGACACCGTAGC
This sequence comes from Podospora conica, assembly GCA_030685255.1. Taxonomy (NCBI): domain Eukaryota; kingdom Fungi; phylum Ascomycota; class Sordariomycetes; order Sordariales; family Podosporaceae; genus Podospora; species Podospora conica. The sequence continues at coordinate 143,126 of MU839466.1, read as the reverse complement.
GGCAATCAACAGCCGCGTCGCAGCCATGATCATCCGAAAACGCGAGGGACACTACTACAACCACCTCACCCACTTTGCTGAACTCGAGATTGTATGGGACGAGTTCGTCGACGTCCCTTTCGTGTGCCGTGTTCGGGGCTGCTACGCTTTCGGAAAAGCGTTCTCGGCCGGGAAGAAGCTTCAGCCACACCTGAAGCACCCAAACTTTCATGTACCTGGGCGACCCTGGGCCTATACTACCCCCGGAGGGAGGGAGAGGCTACTATAGGGAGTCTTTCGAGACTGCGGCGACGTATTGCTAATACTACTGACGCTGTTTTCGACGCACTCGCTCTCAGGCTGCACACGAACCAGGCTACGGAATCCAAGAACAGCCCGCAGACGGGAAGTACGGTAGCAGATTTGAAGGACACTCCACCGCGCTGCCTGGGAGTATTTTTACCAGGCGACAATCACATTCCGAAACTTAAACCGAGAGGAGACAGAGAAGCTGACTGGCAGAAATGCTGCTGACATTACTAATGTTATCTTCGGAAAGAAGTGGCTGGGTGGATGCATCGACCGAATCCTGGACCTTGCATCCAGCGCAGAGGACCTCGTCATCGCGACCAAACTCGAGGAAGCCGCCAAGGAGGAGGATATGCCGGACGAGATCCGTGGTGTTGTTCGGTGCTTCGAGAATCTCAAAAAGGCCGCGCACATCGACACCACGAGCACCCTGAACGTGGTATTTGCATTGTTTTTGCTTGGGAAGGACTGGGAGGCCATTCGCCAGATTCTCGGCCAGGAATGCTTGGTACTCGCGGAACCATTTCTTGACAAGCTCCTCGTGCCTCTTTCCACTCTCAATTCCCAGTGAGTCGTGGATTACCGCCTCAAAGTTGTGGCGGATGACACACAGGAAGAAGTGAGTGTTGATGAGGAAGGGCCAGATAACCACCCGCAGAGCCTTCCCTCCGTTCTTCTTCATTGCAATGTTCAGGTTGTTCATCGCAGAGCCCGGCAGCCCCCCTTGCCACTCGATCGAATCGTGGCACAAGGTCGGAAGAACCACCACCTCTCCCGGGTATTGGATTGCCAGGATTTTAAGGGTGGCGTCGATTGTTGTCTGGTCCAGGAGAGGGAGAGGGTACTATAGGGAGTCTCTAGAGGCTGCGGCGAGCTGACGCCGTTTTCGCCGGCCCTTCTGGCCCAGGAGAGGAAGAGGGTACTATAGGGAGTCTCTAGAGGCTGCGGCGAGCTGACGCCGTTTTCGCCGCACGGTCGCGAGGCTCGGTCGAGTTCCACCTGTAGGGCCCAGTTATGGCCGTAACAGAGTTCTTTCGATGCTCCTTGTACGCATCTTGGTGTCTTTCCATGTCGCACGTTTGCCGGTCCCGCTCCATGTAGGGCTTCTGGGGACGACTGAAATCACCTGGTGGAAAGTCAGTCGTGCTTCAACAACGGGTAGACATCCACATACGTGGGCTCGGGTCCGTGTAGTCGGACCTTGTGCCGCAGGTGCTTCTCGGAGAGCGCACCTGGGGATGGGGGGGTCGCCAAGTCCTCCTGTCCCGGTGGCGCCCGGGTCCTGCGTCGGACACGGCGAAGGGGGATTTCCAGGTCCTGTTGTCCCTCTCGTATGTGCTGATCCGGATCGGATCAGCCATTGTCATGTTACCATCGTTGTCATCGTCCCCGTCGATGTTGTCGATGTTGTCATGACTCCCGAACCTGGGGCGAACTGCATTGGCTTTGCTTGGGCTTGTCGCCCGGGTGCTCGTGGGCCGAGTGAATGGCTGCAGTCCCGTGATCTTGGTCTTCGACATGAATAATTTCGAGGGGGTTTTCTGGCCCCGGGGTGTACTCAGTCTGTCTGGCTACCAGAGGCGGCTGCGGCTGCGGCGATGACTGCGGATATAATCCCGGCGGCGACGACAATCTTTGGCTTGGGGAGGAGGGAGAACGGGTCGCTGATGGTGGCGGGACCACTGGGTGCGCCATCGTATTCTTCGAGACGGTCTATGCAGTAGACTGCCATGGCTGCCTGGATATCGTTGTCGCGATCAACGCACCCTTTTGGAGAATCGCTTGGTAGTCTGTAACGGGCCTGTCAACGACCGACGACTACACTGCGGCCAACCTTTTCGTCTGCTTCCAAGGCTTACCGCACCCTCGGCCCGAACGTGCGTTTAGGCCTTGCCACCATCGACGTGGACGTGTTCCAAGGGAGGGCGAGTAGAGAAAGGGGAGCCGCAGGCAAACCATTGTGCGAACCAGGCGGGTCTTGGATGGCAGATATATCAGCCCAGCCGAACATTCCAGCAAGTCTGGGTCTTGACGCTGAAAGCGCACAGTGTCGAGGGTCCACGAGCATCTCCATCTTCTTGACTTGGAGATTCTTGGTGAAGAATGGAAAGGTATGGCTCCGCCGGGTCCATGTTCTCTCGACTGGAGTGAAATGCTACTTGTGTTGTTTCTTGGACTTCTTCGACCCTGATTCTGATGGTCAAGGCATCCGGGCCGGAACTTTTGCGGCGTTCTTTCGCCGCATCTTGATCTGCAACTCGGATGGATGTCAGAAATTAGTTCTTTGTAGTATGGTTGAGAGGGGTCTGGCCGGACCAGCTGCGGCAACTCACCGATTCAGTGAGATGGATGTCGAGGAGAGGCGGTTGAGCCTGGTGGATTCTTTCAAGGTTCCAGTCAGCAGAGGAATGTCGAGAAGAAGTCCCCCCTGGGTTTGAGGCAAGGTACGAAGAATGCGATGTGTGTCTTCGTTGCTCATGCCAGGGTAAAGACGACAAGAGAGTGGGTTGGGAAGAGAGTGTCCGGGAGCAGGAACAAAAAACGCCGTTGCTGGGCTTGATGGGCGAAGACTTCGCCAACTTGACCAAAAAAGAAAATGTCCGGCAGGAAGATGTCGCGAGTTGTGACCATTGACGGTCATTGTCGACTCGTCGAGATCCCAACAACGATGACGATGTGGAACTCCAGCTGAGGCAAAGTGGAGATGTCTTCTCAGGCCATCCCGTTTGACTCTAGTGCTGTCGCCATTTTAATGCCACGGTCACCATTGATGCAAACTTCAAAGTTCGTCCTCGGCTCCTCGTGGATCCGTGGAGCCAGCCAAGACGTCAGGTGGATCTGAAAGAAAATCAACATCGAAGGCCATCTTGTCTTCTAGCATCCTCGCCGACAGGCCTGACACGGGTATCGCACCCGGCCCGATCACCTCACCATGGTGGACGTCGACACTCGCCGTGTCCGCACCGCCATCGTCGGCACCGGCTTGGCCGGCCTGACGACTGCCCACCTGCTTCACACCGACTCGCAGCAGCGGTTCTCGGTCACCCTTTTTGAACAGGTACGTGAGAGACACAAACGAAACGGGGATGTCACTGAAATTCCCACAGGCCGACGCCCTGGCATTCGACTCGGCCTCAGTCGCCGTCAGAAACCAACGAGATGGAACCGTGGACCGCATCGACCTCCCCATGCGCGCCTCCGCCGGCGGCTACTACGCCCAACTCAACCGCATGTACCAACACCTCGGCATCCCCACGCACCCCATCCGCTTCCTCTTCGTCTTTGCCAAGGCCCTGAACCACCTCGCCGACGAACCCAGAACCCCTTCCAACCCCCCAGCCTACGCCTCCTCCGTCCCAGGCGGCTACTTCATCCACGCCTCCAACGGCCACCGCGTCCCCCCACCCCGCCCATCCAGCCACACCCTCCCCCGCCACCTCCTCGAGATCCTCTACCTCGTCCTCTCCCACCTCTGGTTCACCCTCTCCTGCTTCCTCCTCCGCCCCGGCCCCGCCGAGTCCTTCTCCACCTACCTCCGCCGCGCCCGCGTCCCCCGCCGCTACACCACGCACTACCTCCTCCCGCTCCTCAGCGCCGTCAGCACCTGCACGCACCCGGAGCTGCTCGCCTTCCCCGCCACCGACCTGGTCGGGTACATTGCGCGCTCGTACAACCAGCACCACTACACCGTGTGCGGCGGCGTGGGGCAGGTCCAGGCGCGTCTTGTGTGTGGCATCGCCGACGTCCGGCTCCGGAGCCGCGTGATCCAGGTGGTCCCGCGGTCTGACGAGGGGGGCGTGCTCGTGCGGTGGCAGGTCACGGATCCCGCGACGGGCAGGACCGAGGTGAGGGAGGAGGCGTTTGACCGCGTGGTGCTCGCCGTGTCGCCCGATGTGACGGGGAGGATATTCCCGGCGCTGGCGGCGAGTATGGCTGGGATTCCGACGGTGTGGGTGGAGAGTTCGGTGATGGCGCCGGCGGGGGCGGCGACGGGGTATTCCATCGAGGAGAACAGTTCGTCGTCGCACAAGTGCATGCATTGCCGGTCGACGAGCGGCGGGGGTGGCGGGCCGGCCGAGGTCATCACGCTGCGGACGGAGTTCTCGGGGGCGGGGACGCGGACTGAGGCGCTGCATGTTATGCCGAGTGGGGTGGAGGTGAGGACGTGTCCGCTGAGTGTTGGGGCGGCCGAGTTGAAGCGGACGCTGAAGACGGCGGGGTTCACGAGGACGCTGCGGACGGTGGAGAGCAAGGCGACGGTTGAACGGATCATGCGCGGTGGTGACAAGAGGAGAGACGAAAGCGGCTGGACGAATGGTGATGGCAATGTATGGTTGGCGGGGGCGTGGTGTTGGGACGGCATGGTATTGTTGGAGGGTTGCGTACGGTCCGCAATGAGCGTCGCCGACGATTTTGGGGTCGATGTTCCCTGGCGGTAGTGTGAGGAGGATGATGGCTTTGTGTAGAATTGTTAGCGCGAGACATTCGAGATACTTGACAAGGCTACCTACAGTTTGCTAAACATCTTTGGGATGGAACTTGGTAGCTGTAATGTTGCCAACCAGTCTCTGGAGATGGAATCCGGGACGTCTCGTTTTGCCATTTCGGCATCGTTTCCTTATCGCAAGGTCTCGTTTCCTCGGTGAGATGTCTTGCGCTGACAAACGAACCAGGGCTACCAGATTTGTCATGATCAAAACAACCCCCTTTTCACCCGCCAGCTGGCCACAGCTGCGTCTGCATCTCCACTCTCCTCAAACCTTTCCATCGCTCGAGTTCACTCACAATGCAACTCCCGAACAACGTCTCCAGCACAAACAACATCTCTTTCGTGCCAATAGGGGCCAAAGCCGCAATGATCCCACAGCCCCCCACATCTCCATTCGCGCAGGGAGTCGTAGTCGGCGTCCTGGCTGGCGTGACCGCCCTCGTCTTCGCGGCCGCCTTCTTCGTGCTCAAGACCGACCAATACGACCTCGACCACTGGAAGCTCAACTTTCGAACACCTGTCAGGTCCATGTGGATGAACCTGGGATACTGGTACGTCACTCAGCTGTGCGCCAAGACGACGACGAGGAGCTGACAGAGCCCAAGGACTTCGCCGTCGGGGGACCCCGTCACCGATTTTGACGAGGCGTGCGCCAATCTGCTCCGCGAAGTCCTCGTCGAGGCAGGCATCGTTCACGCCCAAAAGGCCGGGGCAGATGATGGAAGCGAATCCCCTCCTCTCCCTCCTCTTGCTGTCCTCGACCTGGGAATTGGATGCGGCGACCAGACGGTAGAATTGTGCCGACTCGCCAGGGAAAATGGCCGGCGGGTCCGGTATGTGGGCTTGACGCTGAACGAGCTGCAGCTCGGCGTCGCCCGACGTCGCGTCCACCGCGAGATCACAAAGTGGAACCAGGAGGCAGCCTCCAACCCGGCTTCTCTCGAGTTGTTCCGAGCAGATGCGGCAAAGCCACACCGTTGGGACAGCAACATCCAGCGCGCGGTGCATGCGTTGGCCGAAGAAGAGGCGGCCGAGGGATGGCTCCTGGCTCTGGATTGCCTTTACCATTTCTCGCCGTCGCGGCAACCCATCCTCTCGTTTGCAGCCACCGAGCTCAAGTTTAACTTTGCCGCCTTTGACCTCATGATGAACGACGCGGCACCATGGTACTTTCGACAGCTTGCCAGACTGATAGGACTGTTGATGGGATGCCCCTGGGGTGCCTTTGTCGGAGAGGATGGATACCGGAAACAGATGGTCCGCTGCGGTTACGAGTCGGACTCCATCATCTTTCGCGACATATCGGACCATGTCTTTGCCGGCCTCGTTGGCTATCTGACGAGACAGGAACATGACCTGGCAAAGTATGGCATTCCGCTCGGTGCTGGGTTCAAGGTGGCAAGGAGCGTGTTCCGGTGGTTTGAGAGGACCAAAGTCATCAGGGGGGTGATTGTGGTCGGAAGGACTGATCGCAAGTCTCACCATGTTAGAGAGGCGGCGGGTAAGAAGAACTAGAAGCAAGAGGTGGTAAAGAAGGAATTGCTGTCATGATCCTGCACTAGGTTGCTACTCGAAAACCAGCCTCGTTCCACATACTCTTCTGTCCTGCCATCCAACCCACCATGGATGTCTCGCCCGACTCTGTCCACAGGCTAATAGGGCCGGTTTTGGTGGTCGTCAGGGCGAGGGTCTTGTGGCTGGCCTGGTCGGTAAGCTGGCTGACCAGCGTACTGCTGGGGGTTGTATTGTTGACTGTGCTGGTCGGGGTTGTATTGTTGGCTGTGTTGGTCGGGATTGTAGGGCGTGTATTGTTGCGAGCTGTGCTGATCGGGATTATACGGCTTGTATTGCTGTGAGCTGGATTGCTGGGGGTTGTGGGGCTGAGGGGGCGGCGGCGGGTAGTGTTGGGTGTCATGAGACTGGACCGGTGGTGGGGGAGGGAACTGCTGCTGGTCGTACGTCTGAGAAGGCGGGGGCGGAAAGTCGTGCTGACCAGGCGGCGGGGGAAACTGCTGCTGGCCTGAACCTTGATGATGGCTCGGATCAGCCGACAGCTCATATGCTGGCTGCTGGGTGGGGACATATGCCGGCTGCTGGCTGGGGGCATATTCTGGCTTTTGAGTGCCAGCGGCATAGTCTGGCTGGTGACTGGGTGTATGCACCGGCTGCTGGGGGACAACGGGCACCGACTGGTGTCCACCGCCGAGCTGGACGTTGGAGGTGGGGGCGCCGACGTTCACACCCTCGTTGGAGATATCGTCAGGCACCGTGATCTTGACCTTGGGCAGATACTTGTTGACTTTTTCCTGGACCATGCTCTGCACAAAGACCCAGCTCTCCCGCTCAAACTTGCGGTGGCCGCCGTTGACAGTGCCCAAGATGCTCTCCCGGAGCGTCTCCTGGACCTTCTTGATGAGGCCGCGGATCTTGCTGAGCAGCTTCGTCTTGACGTCGTCGCCAAAGCCACGGTCCGTCGTGCCGCCAACATCGCGGTCGAGTTGCGAGTCAAAGGGGTTGCCACCGAGGATCTTTTCGAGGGGGCGCTGGAACTGGTCGGGCAGCATCTCAAACAGCTCCCGCTCAATCTTGCCAAGCGTCTGGCGAAACTCAAGCCTGACGTCTCGATGGACGCGTCCGAGCCCAGTGCTGAGCTTCTCGCTGATGACCTTGGAGAAGCCGCCACTCTCGCCCTCTCCAGCGGCGCGGTCGCTGCCGTGAATCCCGCGGGAGGAGCCCTCGTCCGAGTGGTGCTTCCGGCTTCCAAAGAGGCCGCCCAGACCCTTGACGAGGTCCTTGACTTGGTCCTCGATCTCGCCCTTGACGCCGTCGCCGAGGTCCCGCGAGCTTGTATTCCCCCTCAGCCAGCGCTTGAGGTGGTCGAGGGCGATGCGGGTGAACTGTTCAGCAATGGGGGCGTGTTGCTTCGTGAGCTGGGCGCCGAGGGCGTCGCGGATGTCGGGCGTGATCAGGCGGGCCTTTTCCTCGGGGTTGCGGGCGGCGTCCTTGACCGTGTTGCTGAGGACGCCGAGCAGCCCGTCGAGCTCGAACTTCTGGCCGCCAGGGCCGCCCTTCTCGAGGCGGTCCTGCACGATGTTGGCGGCGGCCGAGAAGAAGGTCTTGAAGGTATCGTTGCCCCCGGAGGATCCGCCGCGCGATCGGGTGTCGGAGTGGGAACTGGGCTGGGAGCCTTCGGTGAGGTCGAAGATGTCGCGCAAGTCGTCGCTGGCACCGCCGGCGAGGTCGGTCACGCTGCGCGTCAGCTTGGCGATCTCGTTGGCAAAGGGCAGCGACTGGGTGCCGTAGGCATCGGGGACGCTGTCGTTGAGGCCGCGGGAGCCCGAGGGGGGAGAGTCCTTGTTGAAGAGGGAGCGAAAGGCCGAGACGATCTGCTCCTCGAGGCTGTCGAGTGTCTTGTGCTGGAACGTCTCGATCTCGGCGGCGATGCGAGGTTGGATCTGCGGCGCGAGCGAGTCGACGTACGCGTCCACCTTGGCCATCACGACCTCGGGCAGCTTGGACGACATGGTGGTGGTGGGTAGAATTGAACGAGATAGGAAAAGATGCAGGTACAGACTCCCGATGATGGTTTGGGGTGGTCCTGTTGATGGTTGAAAGGGGATGGAAGGCGAGGAATTGGGAGGCAGCTCGGGATGGAAGCACAGTGGACGGGAGGCCGCCCTTAGGTGGGTTCAGGCCATGGAGCACCTGAAGTCCCCCCACAGCGCCCGACTCGATGGCGGGGTAGCACACCTCACACAGCTACCCCGCTTCTTGTGTTTCCAGGTGTGACGTCAACCCAAGGCATCAAACTCCCGACACCATTCAGTATCGAAAAAAAAAAGATTCTTCATCAGCAATTGACCGATGTCCAGCAAGAAGAAAATGGAATTATTTTACGATCTGTACCTTCATTCCCCCGTCGATTTGGTGGTGCATCTCGCCCCTTGTCTTTCCACGGGCTTTGTTTTGGGACGGGCCAGGGTTAGGGTACCCCTATTCCATCAACATTGAGACACAGGTCAGGACACAGGACATGGCACAGCATGTTGAGAGCAACCAAGTTTGATATTATATCAGTCCCGCAGAGGGACCAGACTTTAGCCATGGTTGCCTTTCCAAGCCATTCGCACTTCCAATTACTGCTACCCCTTAAAAAGCCAAACATACCTCCCCGACCCCTTTCCAACATCCCCCTAGATGATGTACCGGAACTGGGGGTTCTGCGCCTTGTCAGCAAGCCATCTCCACAAGACCAAGAGCAGTCATGACATACCTTGCGATCAGTGAGGTCATCCTCGTAGGCGTGGTCGAAGCCCTCGGGGGTGCCCGCCTTGTCGCGCTTCTTGTTCTCCCAGATGCACACAAACCGGTACACAAGCACCAGCGCCGCGGCAATGACCGACGTGATGAGCACAATGATGAAGCCCTTGGGGTACCGCGGCGCGTCGTCGGCCTTGAAGGCGAGGGGGCCCACAAAGTTTCCTGCCAACCTGTTAGCCGTCGCCACTGCACATGCACACCGCCGATCCACGTACCGAGGCAGTATCCAATGTAGATGCCCGAGCTGGCAATCGACCGCTTCGTGTAGCCAGCCGTGTTGGCAATCTGCAGGCCCATGAGCACCGCGTAGCCGGCGCCGAGCGACGGGAGGATCGTGGTGCCAAAGAGCAGACCGGCCTTGGCGCTCATGGGCAGCCGCCACAGGAGCAGGCAGGCCACCACCGTGCCCATCTGCGCCGCAAAGATGAGGTAGGTGCGCGCGCTCTTGAGCTTGAAGGCGAGGTACGAGAAGATGAGCATGAGCGTGCCGGCCCAGAAGCCGGCGGGGCAGAGCAGGAGGAGCGAGTTGAGCTGGCTGAACCCGAAGCCGCGGATGATGAGCGGGATGAAGGCCGAGATGGGTCCGTTGGCGATCATGCTGAGGAACGACACCGCGAAGAGCAGCCAGAACTTGATGTCCACGGCAAGGTCCTTCACCTGGTCGCTCTTGAAGTGCATGTTGCGCACGCCCGAGTTGTTGCTGCGGACACGCGCCACCAGGATGTAGCGCTCGCGCTCGTTGAAGCCCTTGGCGCGGATCGGGTCAGGCGGGAGCAGGAACAGGAGCGCCACTCCCCAGACCATGGTGAGCGAACCGCCAAAGTAGTACATGTAGCGCCACGACGAGATGCCGCCGCCGATGAGGCCGAAGCCGTAGTTGATGAGGGGCGAGATGATGGACACATAACCTGTGCAGCAGTACCAAATGCCCATGCGCATCGCCTGCTCCTCCTTGCGGTACCACGATCCCTAAACACAGAGAGTCAGCACAAGCACCAGTTTGGGCTGGCCAAAAAGAACGGGGCGAGACACATACCACGATGAGCATAAACATGGGGCTGACGCCGCTCTCGAGGAACCCGAGGAAGAAGCGCTGCGCATACACGCCCTGGTAGTTGTTGCAGATGGTCGTGAGGATCAGTGTCAGGCCCCAGAGGAACACGGTGGCAGAACACACGCGCTCGACCGGGTAGCGCTGCGCAAGGTACATGCAGGGGTAGGCGCCGATGATGAAGCCGAGATAGAAGATGGACGCGATCCAGGAGTACCGGTTGCCCACCATCAGGCCAAGGTCCTCGCGGAGGCCAAAGAGAGCCTGTGGGGTTGTTAGTCGACCTGAGCACACAGAACCAGCATCAGCAGAGACATACCGCTTGAGAGATCATGGCCTTGTCATAGTACTGCAGGCTGTAGGTGGCACACAGAATCGGAAGCAGCTTCCAGTCGATCTTGCGCCTCAACTTCTTCTCCTCCTCGTCGGTCCAGGTCTGGTCGCCCGTGTAGGCGGCGAGGACCCGCATGGCCTCGTCGGTGTGGACCGTGTCCACGGCCAACTTGTCGGCGGACTCGACATCGCGGCTGTTGTCCGACAGCTCGGCCGCCGTGACGTCGGGCTTCTCGGTCGACATGGTGCCGAGGGGTTGCTGTTCTTGAGTGTGGAACAACAAAGGGGTGGAGAGGAAAGACTCAAGAGAGCACGCCGCTGTCCTGCTCCTTCAAGATCCCAGACTGGAGCTGCGGGCCCGGTTTCTTTTGTACTTGGGATGTCAACACTCTGGAACGCCCAGACCGGGACCCAAGAATGGGGGAGGGAGTGACGAGTCCGGGGTAGCGAAATGCCGGCAGCTGTGGAGGAATCCCGGGGTAGCTCAGATCGACCGAGCACGGTTGGCGGTGCAGTCAGTCTGCAGTGATTCCAAGAGGCCGGTCAGCAGGGCCAGCGTGCATCACAGATCCAGACGCGTGGTTGGATCTGTTGGAACTGCGAGGGTGTGCCAGCAACATGGTGGTGACTGGATGATTCCGTCCCGGTCGTTGAAGGGGTCGCGGCGGCCAGACGGGCATGCTGGCGGAGCTCGGGGGGCTGGTTCGGCGGTGCTTGGCGCCTTAATCCCGAACGAGATATCCGGATCGCGCCAAAGCATTCCCAGGAATCCCATCGCCACATCCACAATCTCCTCCCTCCCCGCATCAAGCGGGGTCTCGAGGGACCCTGGGCGCTCCACGCACGCCGAGCAACGAGAGGTCTGGCGCTAACAAACAAACCAGTGATGGAGTGGATGTGTGGGAATGGGGGCTTGTCCCAAAGATGGAGTCCCGGGTCAATCCCGGGGCGGGGACGGTGAGGCTTCGACTTCTAAAAGGATGCAAATGGACTGTCGGTAGATGCTCCTGTCCAATGCAATATTGCGGTGAGGACGTGGCAGACTCGGATGCAGACTTGACGCCCTGATCCCAAACCCAAAGATTGCACAGCTCGAACCCCCCATCGCCCAGCAGAATGGCGACTCCCCAGCAGGCACCGGTCCAGCTCCCGCCCGGGCGGGAGACAGTGGCGGTCCGTCTCATCAACCCCGTCAACTTTGGGCCGGCCATCCTGAGCCGCTTCATGGCTCCGGACGTGCCCGGCCTCGACCGGTTCAAGGACTCGCCCTCGTTTTCCTTTCTGCTCGAGCACCCCTCGGGTCGGAGGCTGGTGTTTGATCTGGGAATCCGAAAGGACTATCTGAACCACGCTCCCAAGGTCTCGGAATACATCCCCACCACGGGCTACACCATCAATGTTAGCAAGGACGTTGTCGAGATTCTGGAAGAGGGGGGTGTGAGTCCCGACAGCATCGAGGCCGTTATTTGGAGGTAGGTGTCAGTCCCGTGGATACCCCTGGTCCCAAGACTGACAGCCCCTTCAGCCACTGGCATTGGGATCACGTGGGCTCTCCTGGATCCTTCCCTCCCTCGACAAACCTCATTGTCGGGCCTGGGTTCAAGGACGCCATGCTCCCCGGCTACCCAGCCAACCCCGACTCTCCCATCCTGGAGTCAGACTATGCGTGAGCTGTCCATCTGATCCCCCGTGGTGCAAACTGTTGACATCGTCCCCAGCAACCGAGACTTGGTGGAAATCACCTTCCCCCCCGCCACCTCCCTCTCCATCGGCGGCTTCCAAGCCCACGACTACTTTGGCGACGGCTCCTTTTACCTCCTCGACAGCCCCGGCCACGCTGTCGGCCACCTCTGCGGTCTCGCCCGGACCACGAGCAGCCCCGACACCTTTGTCCTGCTCGGCGGCGACGTGTGTCACTACGCCGGCATCTTCCGGCCCTCGACACATCTTCCCCTCCCTGACACCATCAACCCCCACCCGTGCCGTCCACTCGGTACGGCGCCGCTGTGCCCCGGCCATGCGTGGGAGGAGCTCCAGCAGTCGCGGGGGCGCAAGGTGACCGACACGCTGTATGACATGACCTATGGGGCAGACATTCCCCTTGCCACGCGGACCATGGGCAAGTTGCAGGAGCTGGACTGCCTGGATAATGTGCTTGTGATCATTGCCCACGACTCGACGGTGAGGGATGCGGCGCCGCACTTTCCAGAGAGCCTCAACTCGTGGAAGGAGGACGGGCTGGGGGCCAAGGTGAAGTGGGCGTTTCTTCGAGACTTGGAAAAGTACTGGGAATCCAAGGGTCTTCTTGAGTGAGCTCGGTGGTGAAGCCGAGGCTGTTGTCAGAGATAGGAAATGTGACATCCAACTCAAAGATCCATCTGTGGCTTGAACTCCAATGTTGAACGGCCTCCCAGGTCTTCCTGTGTAGCCCCTGTTCTCTTGTCGCAGCTATCTTGTTGTCGTTCAGATCTCAAAGCAGACCGTCAGTGGTGGAGATATCAGACCCAACTTCGGGCTGGTGACATGGTTGTTGGATCTTGGAGCCTCAGACAATATCCCAGCCACGGTCAGTTGGAGAGGGACACCCAAGGCACACGCCAAGGCCGCCAGCCCGTTGATAGAGGTCCGCAAGTCGAAGCTGGAGACCCTTATTCGCCCCAACCAGGCCTGGCCGAGAGTGACCCTGACCTTGCAAGCTTCTAGCGAGGGGTCTCGGGGGTAACCATAGCACAGGGCTCGGGCCTGGGCAGAGACGACCAGAATAGACTTCTAGACTGGCGAACCCACTCGGCGTCCAAACAAGCTCGAGGGTCAAGTCTCCAGCCGCAATGAGAAATACCGACCAGGCATGTCCCATCTCGGTCTGCCAGGCTGGCTGTTCCAAGAGAGGCAGCCGTTCGGCAGTGCCCGGCATCCACCCAACATCCCTCTGGCCGGTCGGTATCGGTCCTGTCCGCATTGGGATTGCCGATGCCGTGCGGGGAAGCTCGGCGCCAAGATGGCGGAGAACCCTGGCTCCCGGCGCCGGCCACGGTCGGCGTCGATACCCCGAGTGGGCCGAGTCTTGTCGGGGTAGGCGGAAAGGGGGGCAACCCCGCCAGATCTTCTCGTTGCATTTCAACACCATGTCGACGACCCCTCCAGCTTTCTGGGACGCATTGTCAGTTCCATCACTCTCTCGCCTTGGTCCCTTGGAACATCCAGCCCACCATTGTCCTCATCCTCATCGCCTCTTGATATCTGCCCACCATGGGTGTCTTTGAACCTCTTCCTTCAAACCCGACTGAGGCCTCACCCCTCTCTGCGGCCGAACCCACTCGAGGCGAAGCGTCGGCGTTCTCAGAGGCCAACAAGGATCTGGACTATGATGTCCTCATCATCGGTGCTGGGTTGAGCGGTCTGTACTCGCTGCACCGCGTACGGCAGCTCGGGCTGCGCGTCAAGGTGGTCGAGGCCGGCGAGGCAGAGGGCGGAACATGGTTCTGGTGTGTTGCTTCTTCCGTTCTCCTTGTCGGCCATGTACTGACGATCCCCCCTCCAGGAACCGGTATCCGGGCGCGCGATTCGACTCGGAGAGCTACTCGTACATCTTTTCCTTCTCCCAGGAGCTCCTCGACGAGTGGACCTGGACCGAGCACTTTTCGCCGCAGCCCGAGACGCTCAAGTACATCCAGTTCTTCACCAAGAAGTTTGACCTCAAAAAGGACATCCAGTTCAACACGCGCATCAAGTCGGCCAAGTTCCAGTCCCCCGGCAACCACTGGCTCCTCACCGACGAGTCGGGGCGCCAGTACACGTCGCGCTACATCATCACGGCCATGGGCATCCTCAACCAGCCGACCCCCCCCGTCATCCCGGGCGTTGAGGACTTCAAGGGCAAGGCCTGGCACACGGCGCGGTGGCCGGCCGACCACTCGAGCTTGGCGGGGAAGCGTGTTGGCATCATCGGCACCGGAGCCACGGCAATCCAGACGATCCAGGAAATCTACAAGATGGTCGGCACCCTGACCGTGTTCCAGCGCACACCCAACTGGACGGCGCCGCTGCGCAATAGCAAAATCACCGACAAAGAGATGGCCGAGATCCGACAGCGCTACCCCGAGATCTTCCGGCAGTGCCGCGAGTCGTACTCGTGCTTCATCCACGTCACCGAGAGCCGCAAGACAACCGACATGTCGCGCGAGGAGCTGTATGCGCAGTGGGAGGAGCTCTACCAGAAGCCGGGCTTCGCAAAGGTGCTCAGCGTGTCGCCCGACGTGGCGACCGACCGTGAGGCCAACCGATTGTACAGCGAGTTCCACGCCAACAAGATCCGCGCCCGCATCAACGACCCGGTGCTGGCCGAGAAGCTGATCCCAAAGAACCACGGGTTCGGCACCCGCCGCGTGCCCCTCGAGAGCGGGTATTACGAGGCCTTCAACGAGCCGCATGTGCGTCTCGTTGACATCAACGAGAATCCCATTGAGCGCATCACCGAGAAGGGCGTCAAGACGCGCGACGAGGACCTCGAGTTCGACATCCTCATCTACGCCACCGGCTTCGATGCCGTCACCGGGTCCTTTGGCGCCATCGATTTCGAGGGCATCGGCGGGAAGAAGCTCAAGGACGTTTGGAGCGGCGGCATACAGACGTATCTCGGCTTAACTGTACGCCAATTCCCTAATATGAAAATGATCTGTGGACCGCACCAAGCTTATGGCAATATTCCGCGGAGCATCGAGTATGCCGTCGACTGGGTCGCCGACTTCCTCAAGTACGCACGCGACAACAATGTGCAGTTCATCGAGCCGACGCAGGAGAAGATGGACAGCTGGTATGCGCATGTGGAGAAGCTGGGCGAGGGGCTGCTGGCCAATGAGGTGGATTCGTGGATGACTGGCGTCAACAAGAACCTGGCGGGCAAGCAAAAGAGGTCGTTGACGAGGTACAACGGCCCAGCGCCAGGGTACCGGAAGGAGTGTGATGCCGTCAAGGCGAGGAATTATTCCGATTTCATTCTTGGGTAGGATCTCTGTTGGTAGGATCTCTGTTGGTAGGATCTCTGTTGGTAGGATCTCTGTTGTTTTTGTAGACTACCATGGTGTAATGAAATTGTTGTTCTTGACGACTAAATCGGGTGGTTTGCCTCGACCGATGGTGGAGTCGGAGAAGTGTCCGGCGCCTTGGGGGATGACTCCGCCGGTTTGGACGCATGCCCTGGAAGCGAATGTGCGTCTTTGGAATGCCGATGGATGACCGGATGGCCCGATTGGACAGAGGTGCAGAGGCTGGCGCGCTTCTCAGCCCAGGATGCACCCTCGCAGACGTGCCGAGGTGCCTGATTATCTAACACGCTCCAGAGCGCCGACGCAGCCATGAAGGAACAGCGGATTACTATTCTTCATGTCGGATATCATCCAGGAGAGCGGCAGTGATGGCTCCGTATTGTCCCCGGGGACTTGTCCTGCACTCTCTGCTGCTCCATTTTTCCGACACGACCTTGCGCAATTTTGCCTTTTGACCGGTTGTCATGGGATCTCAAGCCAAGAACGATAGGGCTGAAGGCGAGGGCGACATTGCCGGCTCAAGCGAATACTCGATTGCATCCGCCGCCCTGGACCTCCCTCGTGGCATGTCGGGCCTGGGCGTGTTTGACGCAACGAGTGGTGAGGGAATCGACTCGGGACAAATCCAGACCGGGCGTTCAGAATTTCGCCCTCGACGGTCCCACACGAAGTCGAGAAACGGGTGCACCCAGTGTCGGCGTCGACGAATCAAGGTGAGTGGAGTTTCCCCAGAGCTTTGCCGGACGGGATTGCTGACTGCCGGGAATAGTGCGATGAACTTCGGCCAAAGTGCACCCGATGCCAGAAGGGGGACTTGACATGCAAGTACCCAGGGACGCAAGATTCCCGGGACGTGCCTCCACACCACCAACACTTTGAACTCGACATCGGCCCCGTCAGACCTTGTGTCGAGTTTGAGGCGCCGGTGCATCTCAGCGCCGAAGATGCCGAGCTGTACCGCCACTACGTGCAGCATTCCGGGGCATGCATTGACTTTGGCGATGGCGGGGATGTCTTGGCCCTTCAGGTTGGCGTGCCCGGCTTGGCGGCCGTGTGTCCCGGGCTGTTGAGTTCGGTCCTGGCGCTGGCGGCGGCTTGCAGCTGCTGCGATATCATGTCTCATCCGGCCCTCGTTCCCGGTGACCATGGACGGGTCGCCTCGCTTCTGAGCACCGCCGACAGGCACCACCTGGCCTCCCTGCAAAAGATTCGGGAGACAATTGCCAACAAGGCCAACCGATGTGAGCAGACGCTCGCCAACGCGCTGCTGATGGCGATATACGGGACCTCGACCCAACGCGCCCGGGTGTGGCTCATGGACGCCGCCGAGAGCGGAGAGCACGAGTTTGAGCTTCCCCGACAGCTGCTTCCTACACAACCCGGCTGGATCTCGCTGGTCCACTCGTTCCAAAAAGCCCACGCCATCATCCTAGGCATGCCGCAGCAGGAGACGGCAGGAATCTGGCCAAAGCTCACGGCGACGTGGCAGAATGGGACAGCTGCTGCCCAGGACGACATGGCCGAACCCACGCTGCTGGAGATGAATGCCCTGCACGGCACGCTCGTCGTTGCCTTTCGCCCTGCATTGGCAAAGCTGAAGCGGAATGTGCGTGCGCTTGTGCAGGGAGAGATGACGTCGGCCGAGGTTGGAGCGTGTCAGCAAGCTCTTGATCTTCTGGACGATGTGGCGCTTCGGGTACTTTCGCCGAAGCCGCTGCGGTCGTCAACGGGTTCACAGTCCGCACAGGGCGAGTTCGGGGCGGTGGATCCTGCCTCCCATGTCTCGAGTTGGTTGCGATGTTACTCGGATCAGGTCCTGGGTTTCGCGCCGCCAAGGCATGAGTCGACGGCCATCATCGGATTTCTGTGCCAGGCCCCGCCATCGTTCCTCGGTCTTGTCGAGACGGCCCTCGCAACCATGCCGAGGGGCCTCTCCAGCGGCGGCAACATGGGAGTCCAAGAGTGCGGGCAGAGCATCGAGATGAGCCCCGCGGCGGCCTGCGCCATCAATATCTTTGCGCATTGGCTGGCACTGAGCATGCTGCTGGAAGACGTATGGTGGTTCGGCGAGATTGGGGAGTGGGAGCTCGAGAAAATCGTCATGGCGGTGCGGAGTGGTCGGGTCCCTTTGGCGCACCAGAGGGGGTTTGAAGGGGACTGGCTGCCGGAAAGAATACTGCGGATCCACGAGATTATGAATGCTGAGTAGACGGGCATGTATTGTTGAGGTCGGTGTGGTTGGACCAGGTGTCTCGATGGAGGACGGCTGCTTTGGGGGAAAGGTCGAAGTGTGCTGGACGCAATGCGGACTGACAGATAGACAGGTCCAAATGTATTCTTTGCTTCTCAACTGGTAGTGCGATCAAGCCTGATCACCAGGTCTCGACATGACTGTGGTCTTGATATTGCTGACATCGTATTCGAGGGATGTCGCATATGTCTCGGTTCTGTGGGGACAGATGTCGTGGATGTTTGGATCGTCTTCGTCATGGTAACAGACTGCCTCGTTTGTCAGCGCGAAACCTCTCACCAAGCAAGCCGAGAGCCGACGCTCGGCTGGGAAGGATACTTGCCACACATCAATGCCTCAATATCCAATTCCAGGGCCTCCATTGACGAGGAGGTGGCCTTCCTTGCTCCTCTAATGCCGCGTATTGATGAGCAGATTTTCTGCGAGGCCGTGTTGCCGGGCAGGCTCGCTGATTCGAATCGGAGGCTCGGTCGGTCGCGTTTGGTCGGTGTCGGTGTCGGTGTCGGTGTCGCTTGATCGGTAGCGTGTCAATTGACGGCGATGGATTTGGGCAGATGTCAAGTTTCCGATCGTCGAATCGCGCGTGGTTTGGTTTGTCGAGGCTGGGTGCGGATGTCGATGTCTTCAGCATGGAAAATGGGAAAATCCATGTGGTCCTGTGATGGAAGTTCCGTCTGCTGCTGCTGCTGCAACGCACAGGCCGCCAAGTGACCTGTGGGTCGCAGGGTCTGCTCATCCCCACACCTTCTCCATCTCCTCCGCATTTCCCCTCTTTGATGTCTTGGCACTTGGATGCCGTTTCCCTTGGTCATTTTCATTTTCAATTCCATCGCATTTCGACTTGGTCCCATTTGGAATTTGCCCCTTTCCATCTTTTGATCCCCTTCATTCATTGCCACCTATCCTCCATCGCCTCTACGGATAACACCTGGTGCTCGACTGTCGCAGGATGCGCGACACAACATCGATCGGCGCCGAGCCATGACCGAGTCTGCCAGCAACGACTGGTTTCACTTTGACAACCAGCAGCCAAAAAGAAAACGCGCCGACCTGGTGTGCTCTGCGTGCCATTCGAAAAAGGTGAGGAAATAGGGGGTGAGGAAGAAGGGGGGTGGGAGACTAACATTCCCTGCTATCAACAGGTCAAATGCGACTTGCAGGCCAAGAGCAGTGAGGGCCTCGCCCCCCGCTGCTCCAACTGCGAAGCTGCCGGCACCGAGTGCTTGGTTCGCCCCTCGAAGCGGAAGAAGGGGTCACAACAGTCGGTATCGACAACCTCACACCAACATAGCAATCATCGCGCCCTCGACCAGGAGCGTCGACGGCAACAACAATCGCCATGCCCCTCGACACCCGAAGAGCATCAACCCCCTCCGCCTCCCTCTCCCCCTCCCCGACGAGCCTCGACGGCCACCTCGACCCAGCACCATCACCAGCTTCACTCCAGTCCAAGCCGTTCCCATCCACATCAGTCACAGCACCCGACCCAACAACATCCATCACAGCTTCTCCAACCCCCCCAACTCCTGGAGCCACCCCCTCAGGGGCCCCTCCACGATACCCCCCAGTCGCAGCTCGATGCCACGGCTGATCTCCTTGTTGGCGCCGCCACGGGACGGAGCAACCCCAGCGACGTCGACACGGGCTTCCTACACGTCTTTGGCCCCGAGACCAACGCCGAGGCCGAGCAAAAGGAGCTCGAGGCCACCCTCGAGTTCGGGTACAGTCCCGCCGACGCTCGTCAGCAGGAGCTGCAGCAGATCTACGCCGACACATATATCGAATTCTGCTACACCTGGGCGCCGGTGCTCAACGTCGACACCATCCACCAGGACACGCTCCGCTCCCCGCTACTCGCCAACGCCCTCGCCGTAGCCGGCAGCCACATCCGCCCGCCCCTGCTCCCACACGACGGCCCGGCCGCCTACTACAAGCGCGCCACGTCCATCTTCTACCACGACGAGGACTCTGGCGGCCTCGCCACCCTCCAAGCCGTGGCCCTGTTTTACTGGTGGGCGCCGCGGTCCATCGCCGTCGCGCATCGACATTCATCCTGGTGGTGGACGTCGGTGCTGATCAGGCATGCTCAGCAGGAGAATCTGCATCGAGAGCCCGGGCCGGGTCACCCGCTGCGCGACGTGCTCGATCTCAGCCTGCGCCGTCGCATCTGGTGGACGGCCTTTGCGCGCGAGCGACTCACGGCCCTGTGTCAAAGCAAGCCATGCATAATCGACCCGACCGACTGCACCATCGCGCCGCCGACGCTGGCCGACTTCCCGTCCGACCCGCACCTGCAGCGCAAGGGCGAGATCTTTATTCAGTGGGTGTCCCTCTGCGCCATCATCGGGCGCGTCGCCAAGGCCCTCGCCCGCCCCGGCGCCGCCTTCCCGGCTCCGCTGCGCCAGGAGCTCGCCGACTGGGTGCACGCCCTACCGCCATACCTACAGCTCCCCATCTCATCGGCGCGCACCACGGGCGCCTTTGACCGCGACGTGCACCAGCTGCACCTGCCCTACCTGACGACCATCATCGTGCTGCACCTCCGCCGCTCGGCCCACGACCTGCCGCAGGCCCTCCCGCCGGCCATCCTGGCGGCGTCGTGCATTGCCCGCATCATGCGGGACATTTTGTCACGCGGCGACGCGCGCTTCCTCATGGCCATCACGTGCTGGTACACGAGCACGGCCTTTACGGCGCTGCTGCAGGCGGCGCGCATCCCGGCGCTGGCCAAGGACGCGAACGACGGTCTCGACGTGCTCACGACGGCCGTGGAGCAGCTGGAGCACATGTGGGGCTCGGCGCGGGTCATTCGGCAGGGGTTTGAGCGGCTGCGGCCGGCGGCCGGCGGGGGCGACGACGGCAGGCTGGGGCTGGGCCCGAGTGGGATGGGCTCCGGAGGGGCTAGTCTGGGGAGCTTGGGAGGTGGCAATGGTGCCGGCTTTGGCGGTAGTCACATCGACAGCGTCCACGAGTCGCGCGAGGCAGGCGACTTTGACTGGACGGTCCTGTTTCCATTTGTGACAACGGCGACGAGCGGCATCGCCAAGGCGCTCCTTCAGGGGGCCGAGCCCGGCATGGCGACGAGGTTTCCGTCGCCCGAGGGACTATTGTTTCAAGATGCCTTTCTCGTCGACTATCTTGGGCTGCTGGAGCCCTTTAGCCAGGCGGATTCTTTTGGATTTGGCGACACAAGGTTCGGGCTGTGACCTGCGGGCCAGCCAGGTGTATATCACGGGTGACATGTCATGTGAATGGTTGTTTATTTGTCTCAAATGGTATCTAATGCTCCGCTCTACTGTGCCACCCTCTGCCAGTGCTGCCCGTGTACCCCACCCCATCTCTACTTGGCCAGAGTCTCGGCCTTCTCCACATACCAGGCCAGGTCGCTCTTCTCGTCCATTTCAAACGCCGTGAATCCGTTGCCCATGAAGCGAAAGGGGTTGGCGGTGCGGTAGGTGATGTCAAAGTCCTCGGGGCGGAGGTCCGACATGATGCGCTGGAAGAGGTGGGCGCTGCCGCCGAACAGGGCCGTGACGCGGCCATCCTTGGTACCCCTCTTGTACCAGCTGCTGCAGTTGCCTGTCCAGACGAGCGTCTTGTGGACCTCGTCGCCGGTGCGCAGAAACGCCTCGGTCACGTCCTGCTTGGGGTCGATGCACTTGATGTCCTCGGTCGCCATCTTGCGAATCCACTTGACAAAGTAGTCGCCCGTCCAGTTGAGACTCTCCACCAGCGATCCGTGGCCCCCTAAGCAGTTTGGTCCCATTTGCATAAAATAGTTCGGAAACTTCGGTACACACACGGAGAGATAGGAGCTGGGGTCCTCGGCCCACTCGGTGGCCAGGTCCGTCGACTTGTTCCGGCCGACGATGGGGTAGCGCGGGCGGTGCGAGACGTCGAAGCCGGTGGCGCAGACGATGACGTCGCACTCGTACGTCTGGCCGTCGGCCGTGTGCACGGCGCCCTCGGACACGCTGGTGATGGCGCTGTTGGTAAGACTGCAGTTGGGCTGGAGGAAGGACTCGAGGTAGCCGGGGCCGGGCGTGATGCGGCGGCAGCCGAGCTCCCACTTGGGGATCAGAGCCTCGCACAGGACGGGGTCGTGCTGCAGCTTCTCGGCCATCTGGGCGGCCGCCACGCGCATGCCCTCCTTGTTGTTGTCGCCCTTGATGAAGAGGTAGAAGGACTTGTTGCTCCTAGCAATGATGCCCTTGCGGTGAGCGAGGTGCTGCTCGGGGTCGCGGAAGCGCTTCCTCTCCTCGGGGGTGTAGGCGGGGTTGGTCTCGTCCACCTCGCGGCCGAGGTGCCGGGAGGCCGGGGCGCGGTAGTAGACCCAGGCGGGGCCACGGATGAAGTTGCGGACCTCGGTGCCGGGCAGCTTCTGCATCTGCGGCACGATCTGGATGCCCGACGAGCCGTTGCCGATGACGGCGATGCGCTTGCCGCTGTAGTCATAGTTGTGGTCCCAGCGCGCCGAGTGTGTGAC
The DNA here is from genome assembly GCA_030685255.1 of Podospora conica. NCBI lineage: Eukaryota > Fungi > Ascomycota > Sordariomycetes > Sordariales > Podosporaceae > Podospora > Podospora conica. The sequence goes on along the minus strand of MU839466.1, from coordinate 120,863 downwards.
GTGGCCCTTGAACTTGTCACGCAGCCCGGGGATGGACGGCCAGTTCTCGTGCACCAGCACGCCCTGGCCCGAGATGAGCACGTGGCAGTACTCGTCGCGGCGCTCGCCGGCGTGCTCGACCGTGACGCGCCATTGGCCCTCGTCCTCGAGCCAGTGGGCAGCGACGACGCGGGTGTTCAGCTGGATGTCGCGATCGAGGTTCCACTTCTTGACCGTGGCCTTGAAGTAGGCGAGGATGTCGGCGCCGCTAGCGTAGAACCGCTCCCAGTCAGGGTTGGGATCAAAGGGGAAGGACTGGGTGGTGGTCAGCAGAGGCTCGCCATGGGCTTGGTACACGTGGATATGGACTCACGTAGATGTGGGCTGGGACATCACACTGGACGCCGGGGTAGGTGTTGAGCAGCCAGGTGCCGCCGACGTCGTGGAGGGCCTCAAAGATCTTGTGCTCGACAATGTCGCGCATATCGGGGAAGCGGTGCTGGAACTTGTGGGCCATGAGTAGACCCGAGAAGCCGGCGCCAATGGTGATGACCTTGATCTTGCGCGGCGTGTAGGCATAGTCGGGGCTCAGCGTGTAGGGGTTGGTCTCGTCAGAGGCGGCGGCAGCCACTTGGGGCAGGATGTTGGTGCCCAGGGGCACCTCTGGAAGCTCTGTCGCCTCTTGCCTCATGATGGGAGTGGGAGGTGAGTTGAGAATGGTTCCCAAGGTGGGAGGAGATGGGGGAGCTTGCGCGTCTTCAAAGGCCGTCATCGTGGTGGAGGAGGGTTGGTGGTGAGGAGTGATGTCCATGACTGGGAAGGGTTGGAAGATTCTTGTTCATATACGAAGACTGGCGACGATTGGTTTCCTCGGACAAGTGAATCATCAGTCGATGATGGTCCGGGGTGCTGAGGTAGGGCGCATTCACTCGTGCGAGGAGAGAGGGAGAGAGAGGGAGGATCGGGCTGGCCCGAGGCGTTGCAACAGAGCAGGGCTGGGCAGAAATGGAGGATCTGTGGGCCTGTTCCATTTCCCCATGAGCATTGTTCGTTTCTGGGATTGAATCGAAATACCCATCGTGCGTGTTTCCGGCTCGTGGCAAAGGCATGGCGATGGCTGGCTGTGTCGTGGGAGAGTGAAGCCCGAATTCGACCAAGTCCCGTTTGGCCCTACCCCAACGCAAACGGGAACAGTGGAGACGGTAATCCCAAAAGAGATAGCCGACACTTCTCCACATCATCTCCGCATTTGCATCCATGTGAGAGCTTCTACCCCGCAGCGGCATCAGTGCTACCCCGCACCTTATCGCCGCCCCAAGTGGAGGTGATGGTTCAACGGGACTGAGTGGGGAAAAGGGGCAGTTGTTTCCCGACTCACCACCACGCGGGCAGTCCGTGTCGGCACTCGGCATCGCCAATTCAGAACCCAATTCCAAAAGAAACGGCAAAAGAAACACCACGATGAACCAAGAGGGGCTTATCTTTATCTTTGCCCATCCCCAGGCTCTCCCCGGACCCAAACATTGGACACGGACATCAACATCTCCATCTCTTGGCACCCCCTGAACACCCACCGCAATACAGCACACCCCCCCCTGTATCTTTCCCTGGACGTCATCCCATCTCATCCCACCACCATGCCTCTGGCCCGCTACTCATACACCGGCCCGGTCGACCACACCGTCGTCCCGGACCGGACCGTCTGCCGCGACCAATCCGTCATCATCACCGGCGGCGCCAACGGCATCGGCGAGGAGTGCGTGCGTCAATATGTCGCCGCCGGCGCCTTTGTCACGTTTGGCGACATGAGCGACCGGGGCTTCCAGATCCAGGACGAGCTCAACAAGGCCAATGGAAAGGACGTGTGTGTCTTTGTCAAGGTCGACATCCGGGACTGGGACCAGCAAAAGGCCATGTTCGAGACGGCCAAGACCCGGAGTCCTCACAACAGCGTCGACGTCGTGATTGCAAACGCGGGCATCTCCCGCAGCTCGGGCGACTCTCTGTGGAATCTCGATGGTGAGTCCCAGGTGCTCTGTGATCCTACCAAGAACTCCCCCTGACAGCCACACCAGACCCAAACCAGGAGCCCACCAAGCCCGATCTCAACATTGTCCGCGTAAATGTCGATGGAACCTTTTACACGTGGAAGCTCGCCGTCCACTACTTTAGGAAACAGCCCGACGTCCCCGAGCGGGACCGCTGCTTCATCATCACCGGCAGCATGGTGGCCTGGATTGACTCTCCAGTAAGTTTCCCTACCCAAACCCCTTGTTCACCGCGGGCGACTGACTTCAAATCCAGGGAAACTGGGAGTACACAGGAACAAAGTATGCCCTTCGCGGCTTCATGCGCACCGTGCGGCGCAACAGCTTCGAGCAGGGCATCAGAATCAATTACGTAGCTCCTTGCTGGATCAAGTCAGCCATCCGGACGGCCGAGTATGAAAAGTGGCTCGAGGACCGAGGCATTCAGTTTGGCGAGCCCGTCGACTGCGCTGGCTGCATGATGAGGATCTCATGCGACAAGTCCATCAATGGACATTCGCTCATGATTGTGCCGCGCGCCGAGGCCAAGGAGGGATTCAAGGACGTGGATCGGGAAGACTACCGGGATACCGAGGAGGATGCATTTCTCAAGAAGACGCAAGAAATACAGCTTGAGATCATCGAGGACAAGTGGCTGGACGATTACAAGGTCAGAGTCTACAAGGCCTGAGGGACTGGTGGCTGTCGGAACTGACAAGTGGGACACAGAAACCACAAGGGAGATACTGAACCACAAATTCACAATGACATTTTTGGAAATGAGATGACCGGCCCAGTGTTAATGATTGGGATTGGCTTTGTTCTGTCTCTGAGATGGTTGCTGGGCCAGCGAGCCCCTGAGAAAGGTCAACAGAGCCCCCTTACATCCCCTGTCTTCCTCACATCTGCGCAAGTGGCGCGAGATCAAATCCACCCCAAATCGTGTCGCACCGTCAATTCTATATTTCTTGAAATCGGGATTTCTGTTGTCCAATTGCTGCTGCAGCGTCCACTCATCTTGTGCTGCCACACACGAGTGGAGGAGCAAGCTTGATCCCTGAGGGGGCAGTGAGGCCTCGCAGCCATGACACTGAGGTTTCACAATGACGGAACCATCGTCCCTCTCAAAAACTGGAACATGCGTCGGGTTTTTGCCCGTCAGGCCACCGTGCAGCGCCAAGAACATGACATCACCCGTCGACTGACATCACTGGCTGCGATAGGCGAGGGGGTGGGAACCCCAGGCCCAACTTCCCCGCCAAGTGCCCGCTGCCCTTCAGCTGGGATGGATTCGGGAGGGACGAGGGCTTCACTCTTAATAGCTCACCCCTGCTCGAAATCAGGTGCCATTTGAACCTCGTCCCAAGTCTTTCCAACCCCTCTTGACACCCGTCGCCTTGTGACTTGTCTCACTCAACAACTCCCTATTCGTGACCTACATACACCCTCAGCACCATGGCAGCTCTTCTCAACGCCCTCACGCTCGAGGACAGCACGGCGTCTAAGGGTAGAATAACCCCGCTCCACCCCCACGCCCGTCCATCACACTGACCACGCCGGCAGGATTCCTCAATGACCTCGTCCGCCACCTGTGGCCCAACATGGCCGTGGCCACGGCCCGGAGCATCAAGCAGATCACCGAGGCCATGTTCCCCACCATGCTCCCGGCGCCGTTGAACACACTGTACTACGAAAAGATCTCGCTGGGCGACGTGCCCATGCACTTTGAGAATATTGACGTGCACAAGACCGAGAATGGCGGAATCGCCTTGGACATGGACGTTGATTGGGACGGAACTTGCGACATTGAGCTGGATGGCAAGATGGTGCCCAAGATTGTACGACACCTCGCGTTGAAACTCTGAAGAGATTGCTGACGCGGAGCAGGGTGTTGAGCATATCAAGCTCAGGGGCCGACTTTCGGTATTGCTGTGCCCCGTCACTGACGTGTTTCCATTGGTATTTCACCCCAGACCCCTCTGAGAGAACAGTCGCCAACATGCACAGGTCGGCGCTCTGCAAATCGCCTTCATCAACAAGCCCTACATCAAGCTCACCTTTACCGACGCCGCCAGCATCGCCGGCTTGGGTGCCATTGACCGCGCCATTCGCGGCTGCATCCTCAGCGTCATCTCGGGCATGGCCGTCCTGCCCAACCGGTTCCTCGTCAAGCTCGACGCGGCCAACGACTACTTCAAGACGTACCAGCACCCGCTGGGGGTCCTCCGGCTGACGGTCGAATCGGGGGCCAACTTTGGCGAGGAGAAAAAGTCAAAGAACTTTCTCAAGAAGCTCGTCCACGACGTGCCCGACTGCTACGTCCTCGTCAACGTGTCGGCCGATGAGGCGTGGCGCACCAAGACGGTCAAGAACAACCACCACCCCGAGTGGAACCAGGAGCGCGACTTTCTTGTGGCGAGCCTCGACCAGAATATCGAGGTTGACGTCAAGGATTCCGACACGGCGTCCGACGACGACATTGGCATCGCCAGCACCACGGTGCGAGAGCTGCTTCGCCAGGGTGGCAGGCAGGAGCTCACGCTCGTCCACGACGGAGAGGAGACAGCTAGCAAGCTGACGATGTCGGCCAAGTACTTCAACTTTGTTGCCGACGCAGCCAGCCTCTCGGACTCGTCTGACACAGGCACCGTCGGTCTGCTGAGCGTGATCATCGCGTCGGTGCTCGGCATGCAAGGCAAGCGCGAGGAGCTCAAGCCGAGCGTCAAGGTGACGTGGGGCGACAAGACATTCCGCACCATGATCAAGACGGACGCACCGGGGACGGATATTGCGAATCCCTCGTACGACCAGGCTTTCAAGGTGCCCATCACGGCCGGCATGGTGCCGGGCCCGGCGGTGCGGATCGCCCTGCTGGACGGGGAGACGGAGATTGGAGCGGCAGAGGTCTCGCTGGACGAGGTACTGGCCGCGCCGGGGTTGTCGCTGCAAAAGGGCCTTGATGTGGGCAACGGGGTCACGATTCGCGCGGGGGTGTGGCTTCGGGGAGTGAAGGCGGCCGAGTGATGGGATGTGGTAGTCCAAACAGGTTCTTTCTTCATCAATTCCAGAGTATTGATTTCAAACTTAAGTTCCTCCTCTGTGACCTCGGTGGGGTTGGCCTGCACGCCTGCCTGGGTTGATCCCTCCTTGATTGACTTTATGTCGGGCAAGAACAAACATTGAAAGGTGGATGGGCTGCGAGGGCATTGGACAGACCTCGGTGCAAACATGGCCCGGATCAGCCCAAAGAGCAGCTGCACTCCACCGTTTCTACATTTCCATGCCTCGTCACTTTCCATCTCGACTACTCCTGTTGCCCGTTTGTCAAGAACTGCCAGCGACAAGACGGTCAAGTCACAGGATCCTCCAACCAGGGCGGTTGCTTGCTCCACAAAGTTTCGTCCGGGAAGCAATTCACTCCCCGTTTGTTGGAGCCAAAATTCGCACTCTCAGGTTCCTCCCCTCTGGTATAAATCCACCACCACCTTTCTCCATCTTCGGCCTTTCCCCTCCCACAACCACAAACTTTTTCCACTCTTTACAGACAGCAACCCAACAAACCACGCACAGAACCCTCAACAACTTCATCATGGCTCGTCTCACCCATCTCCTGATGCCCCTCCTGCTGGCCTTGTCGGCCATGGCATCGCCCACCGTTGTCGCCATCGAGCCTCGTGATGCCCCTCTTCCCAACCAGAAGGGTGAGCTGCTCGACCAGGGACCCGGATTGACGTCACTAACCCAGCCGGATAGCACTGCTGTGCGGCATGGCCAGCACGGCGGACAAGCACGACTTCATGGACATGCAGTCGTACTGGGCTGTGACCAAGGGCGAGGTGTGCACCACCCCGGCCAAGACCTGCCGCCGACATGCCTGCAAGAACACAAGTGGCATCTACGTATGTGCCCCTCGAGCCCCCGCTCCCCGATCCTCACCACCACACCTGCTGACCTCTGCCTTGCCACAGATTTGCAACGACGCCGCCACCGAGCTGAAGATGAACTGCACCATCTTCCACGACTTCACCAACAGTATCGGGGGCAAGTGCTGCGACAAGGACCCCAAGAAGTCCAAGGGCCTCTCGGGCAGACAAGAGAGTGATCAGAACTTCAACGTCGTTGTTGCTTATGCCAACTGCAACCACGGTGAAGACAGCGACAAGCCGACCAAGGGACCGGCCTCGGACCCGTGGGGTCCCAACGGAGCGTGCGAGAGGGACGACTGAGTTTCTCCCGCGAACCGACAACACCGCCAACTTGGCACACCGAGGCAGGGATGGAGCCATTGCTGATGGGGATAAGGAAGGGGAATAAGCAAGAGGGAGCATGCCGCAGACGTCGAGAGAAGAGTTGAGTGATTTCTGATGGGTTTCTGTTTCGGCCTGAGTGGCGGTCATTTTTCGCAGCTGCTTGGCCACCAGAACATTCATGAAATCAAGACTCTTCACCCATGTCGCTGTCATGTCCAACGTGTGCTCGGTGAATCCAACGACGTTGCCATCCAAGGGTGCGAACATGACATCAGAGGAGCCGAGAGGGGCATCTTCAACCACTGGAGCGCATGGCCCAACGGCATGCCAGTGCAGGCTACAAGTGCTCCAGGCCTTGGGCTTATTTCCGGACATAACAAACCGTGCCTTGGTGAAAGCAGCGACCGGCCCGGACCGATGAACCCGACCATCCCTTTTACCCATGTCGAGGGTTAGACAGGCACCATCCAGGATTTCCTTTTCCCATGGACGGTGATAGGCACTGAAGGATGGGGAACGTGAGGGGGTTCGGGATGAATCCCTCTGGGCATCGGGACCGTCAGGCCTGATTGGCGCGCTAATGCTCCGGTAGTAAACATTCAGGCACATCGAATCGGCCGATGGAGTTGATTGCGACCATATTAAAGACGCGAGATCTTTGTACCCCAAATCCCGGGTGCCGGGTTCACTCTATTTGTTTGGAGCACCCAATTCAACCGCCCCTCAAAGTTAAAATCCCCTGGCCTCCGAGGTCCAGTCACAACCCTTTGTCTCTGGCCGTCGTCGACTTCCACTGAACCAGCAAGCAGCACTCGGCGCCATGTTCACCCACGCCCTGACGGTCTACCTCGCCGCGGCGGTTGGCCTCGCCAGCGCCCAGGCGGTGGAGCCCAAGCCGGAGCCGTTTGGCACGTTTGGAGAAAACGTGATTTGGATGCCCCCCATCAACTCGACCATGATGTACCCGCGCATCACGGAGCTCTCGGACGGCACCATCCTCGCCACGGCCGGCCTCAACAGCGTCCCGCCCGTGTTCCCCATCTTCAGCTCGAGCGACGGCGGCGCGTCGTGGAAGTGGATCTCCAACATGACGGACCAGGTCAACGGGCTGGGCATGAGCGCCCACCCGGCCCTGGCCGAGCTGCCGTGGGCCGTCGGCGAGTTCCCCGCCGGCACCGTGCTGGCCAGCGGCAACAGCTGGAGCGGAGGCGTCAACGGGAGCACCAACATTGACGTCTACGCCAGCACCGACAAGGGCTACACGTGGAAGTTTGTGAGCAACGTCGCCCGCGGCAGCGGCCCCAGCACCCAGAACGGCAATCCCTGCATCTGGGAGCCGTATATCCTGTGAGCATGCCCGAGATGTCACCCTCATGTCTTCCTGCTAATATCCGGTGTCTTGCAGCCCCCACAACGGCACCATTGGCGTCTTTTACTCGGACCAGCGCGATCCCAAGCACGGGCAGAAGCTGGCGCACCAAAAGTCGACGGACCTCAAGACCTGGGGCCCCGTCGTCAACGACGTCGCCTACAAGACGTACACGGACCGGCCGGGCATGACCGTCATTGCCCACATCCCGCCCATGAAGAAGTGGATCCTTGTTTATGAGTTCCCCGGAACCCAGGAGGTTGGAGCCCCCGGCGGCGACCAGTGGGGCAACCAGGAGTTCCCCGTCTACTACCGCCTCGCCAACTCGCCGTTCGAGTTCGACAACGACCGCGGCTACCCCATCGTCATCAAGGGCCGGCAGCCCGGCTCCAGCCCGTACGTGGTGTGGAGCCCCGTCGGCGGCGTCAACGGCACCATCATCGTCAGCGACAACGACCACTCGGACGTCTTCACCAACTCGTTTGGTGGCATGCCGGACCGCTGGGAAGCGCATCAGACGCCGCAGATGAACGCCTACAGCCGCGCCTTGCTGGTTCCGAAGAACCGGACCGACCACCTCCTGATCCTCGGTGCCGCCCGGTACTCGCGTGCCATTCACCGGCCCATCTCGGCCAGCGTCGTCAGCATTCCTGAGCTCCTGAAGCTGCCGTACAATGATGCCAAGCCGATTCAGTGAGGGAGGGGCCCTTGTGATACTGGGGGGGTATAATGTGAAAGATTAATGGTTGGAAAATAAGAGGACAAGAAATACAACAGACATGTTCAGGTCCCATTGTGATCCCAAATATCCGTTCCACCATCCATCCCGTTGCCGCCCTTGCCGGTAGATGTTTGGTACAAAAGTGTCAACTCATGGTAGAGGTCTCGGCGCCCGATCCCGGGTTGGGAGAAGCGCGGATCCGGACCGCCCCTGTTGCATGTAAGTCGAGGGCCGGGATTGGACACGATCCACGCCACAGCTTGCTCAAACTTGCTCACCTCCCCATCAGCCCACGATGGGTGGGCCATTGCTTGAGAAAAGTGCTCAACTGCATCGCAGCCAACAACAACTTCCAATAGTTTTGGCACAGCAAAGGCGAGTCAGACCACCGTGCCTGTCGTGAAGAGTACCAACGGGCAGTCTTCAAAAGCCACGGCCGTCTCATTTTTTCGGTCCTCTTTCTCCAGTCTCTCCTCCACCACCCTCATCATCCGACAACCAGCACCTTCCCACCACTTGACAACCTGGAACAAACACCCCAAAAATGGACCACGGATCAATGGACCACGGCGCCATGGCCACAGGCACCATGACGGGCGCCACCGCCGCCGCGACATCATCAGCAGCACCTGCCATGGGCGGCATGGGGGGCATGGGCCACGGCTGCAAGATCTCGGTTCGTCTTTCCCCATCACACGCAGCCATGACACGAAGCTGACAGGAACCGTCCAGATGTTGTGGAACTGGAATACGTGAGCCCCTCCGAATCAGAACAACCCCCCCGAATACACAACTGACACGAACACCCGCAGCGTCGACTCCTGCTTCATCGCCTCGTCCTGGAAGATCACATCGACAGGCATGTTTGCCGGCTCGTGCATCGGCGTCGTGCTGCTCGTCATGTCCCTCGAGTTCCTCCGACGGGCCGTCAAGGAGTACGATGCCTTCCTCGTCCGCCGGCACGCGGCCGCCGCCGCCGTGAGGGACTCGACGACGGGCAAGGACGGGTCGGATATCGTGGTGGCGTCGGCTTGCGCGCCGGTGGGGTATCGGCCCAAGATCTGGGAGCAGGCGATCAGGGCGCTGCTGCATATGGTGCAGTTTGCCGTGGCGTATTTCATCATGCTGTGAGTTTGACCTGGTGGTGAGGGAGGTTGGTGGGCTTGGAACTGACGAGGGGATACAGGCTCGCCATGTACTACAACGGGTACATCATCATCTGCATCTTTATTGGCGCGTTTCTGGGGGCGTTTGTCTTTCAGTGGGAGACTCTTGGCTTGTAGGTTCCTCTGCTGACCCTGTATGGTGCTTGATGCTGATAAAGGAACAGGGGCGAGGGCAAGACGTCTGCGACAAAGGAGCCAACTGTTTGCTGCGGTTAGGTTGTGCGGTGGGAGACGCCTGAACAGACTCGGGAAGGCGATGCGGTCAGGACACGATGGTTTGTTTTGAGGAAGGGAGTTTATGATCTCGTCATCTCTATACCCCTAATTTCATGCATGTTACTTCGTTGATCTTTACACTCCATGCTTTTCAACCACATCCTAATAAACATAGCAAAGATTGTCCCCCTGTGTGTCCATGTACTCCCGCACCTTCACGTCCGGCGCCAGCTTCCCCATTGGCATGACATCGTCAAGCGTGGACGGCGTCCCTTGCCCGTCCTGCTTGGGCCCATAGTACGTGAACGTCCTGTTCTTGGGGTCCTTTTGCTGCCAGTCCCACCACAGCCTGTCGACATTGGCATGGTGAAGAAAGAACAACGGATCTACCCTCGGTCAGCATCACATCCACACATCTCGGACATCCCAACTCACCATTCGGCGAAGCCGTCTGGAACCCCATATCACCATCATTCCCGCCCACCCCCCCGTGAACAGCCGAGTGCGGCCCGCCCTCGAGGTCCCGCCGGAACACGTCAAAGTCATCGATGGCCGCGATCCCCCGCATGACATCGGGGGCGTACCTGTCGCCGTTCATGGCCGCGACGCCGGGCGAGCCGGGCGCCCACACGCGCGTCAGGCACGTCGGGATCCACGGGAAGTTGGAGCGCGGCACGCTGTTCCAGTACGCGGGCTTGAGGTCCTTGAAGGGGCCGTCGACGACGCAGGTCGTGGAGCTGCCGTTGCCGCCGAAGCCGGTGACGGGGTCAAAGACCTTGGCGGCGGGGGGGTTGGCTGAGTCGGCGGTCCAGTTCCAGTACCTGGGGGTGTTAGTTGCGGTGTGACAAAGGGACGGGGGGGGGTGCAGGGGGGACTTGCATCATGGTTCCGGTGTAGCCGCACTCGTGGAGGGCTTTCTCGTAGACGTCTAGGAAGTAGCGGTGCCAGGGGAAGAATGAGGCTTGGTCATGGACTGGAGCGGTCAGCACTGTGCCCGATGGACATGCTTGGAGGTCTTACTCAGGCTGAAGAGGTCGGCATGGACCCAGCCAAAGTCGTCGTACAGGGTCGATTCGAGACCGATTCTGGAGGGTTTCGTGGCGAGACACAGGGCCGCCTTGATGTACGAAGTTTGTTCGGCTCGAGTTGCCTGGCTCCATTCCTTGCGAACCTTGGGGGAGGTGCATGCTGCTCTGGGTGCAACTTGGGGCAATGTGGCAGCTGTGACGGCCTGGAGAGATATGCCGACCAGCGAGACGAGGGAAAGGGTCTTCATGGTGATGTTGTTCAGGTACCTACGGAACCAGACTTTGTGGTGTCGATGTTGAAGATGATAAGAGTTAGGTATACACCAAAGTGGAGGGATATCAACATTGTATTTATATCAAATTCTGGTCACCTACTTCTTGCCTCCTCGTCGCATCAAATATGTCTACCCCTTTTCTCAAGTCCGACGATGTCAGTTTTCAATATTCCAGAATCCTATCACATTCTCCAAACCAACATCACCAACAAGTTGATGCCATCTGCCTTGCTTCTCCCTGGTACCAGTCTTGCGTTAACAACGGTTCGCTGGCGCTTCGCCGGCCTGCGTCAGCCCAAAGGCAACCTGGTCCCACGTGTCGTCATCATACGCAGGAACATGCACGGATGCAAGAGCTGTTCTCGGTGCCAGTCAGCCCTGTGAGCCTCTTGGTCGGTCCGAGACTTGGCGGCGCGGGCGGTCGGACTTTATGCGAACCGGTGCAGGATGCGGCACGGCGGGAGGCAGTGCCCAGATGGTGGGCTGCACGTCAATGTCATGAGACATGGCGAGTTGTTGGTGCTGGGGATAACGTCCGCTGCAGAAATATGTTGTGGTTCTCCGGTTCCTGTCAGTCAGTCCCAGGGGAGCGGTAACGGAGTATTTCCGTTGATTAACACTTTGGCCGAACCCGGGGAACCACTGCCCTGCCGATATGACCTGGTTGGGGGCCAAAGTGATGGGTTCTAATCACACATAACGCAGAGGCAGGAGATGTCCGTGAATTAAGAATTAGACTAAAAGAACCGATCGGCTCAAGAGGTATCAGATAACAGGCAAATATGTACACAGAAAGACGCCAAACACTTGAACCCCCCCCCCTACAAGCCACCGGCAGCCCAGGCGTCGAACCACCGAACAGCCTGGTAAAACGCCGCCTCCTTGCCAAACCGCTCCTCGGGGTTCGACACGTTGCCGCGGACGCCAAACCCATGGGCGGTGCCACCGTACAGACTGACCTGCCACGGCTGCGTGACGTTGTTGGCGAGCAGGGATTCAATCTCGGTCCGCCTCGCAGGGGGCATCATGGCGTCGATTTCGGCGGCCGCCACGCTGATGGGCTTGGTGATGGCCAGGATCTCCGAGTTCTCCAGCAGGCTGGGGTGGGCGGCGAAGCCGGCATCGACGCCCTTGCCCGCCGCCAGCAGACGGAAGGCGTACCGGCCGCCGTAGCAGTAGCCGGCCGTGGCGATCTTTTGGATGCCGCGCGACTGGAGGTAGGCCACCGCCTTGGCCAGGATGGGATCAACGGCCGGAGGGCTGTGGAGAAGCGTCCAGGCTGTCGCGTTGAAGCCGGGCGTGGCCAGGTCCGCGGGCGCCGGGTCGTTGTTGAACATGTCTGGCGCCACGGCCAGGTAGCCAGCTCGTGCGAACGAGTCGGAGAGGCTGGGGCATGTATTAGCCTCTTGGTGCTGGGGCCGGAGTACTAGGTGACGGGCATGGCTTACAGCTTGTTCAGGTTGAGCTGGATGCCAAAGGCATCCGTCAGGTAGACGAGACCGACGGTGGGCTTCTTGCAATACGGCTCCGTGACGTACAATGTCGCTAGTGTAGTGTCAGATCAGCAACTTTGCGTGACGGGAGAGGGGGGACAAACATCCGCTGTAGGTGATCTCCTCGCCGATGGGCAAGCCGGTGTGCGCGACAATCTCCGGAGAGTCTCCGTACGAGCACTGCTTGGCCGAGGTCAAGGAGGCGCCGCCCCAGAGGAGCAGCGAGACGAAGGTTGTGGTCCGCATCCTGCTGATACAAGACGGTAAAAGAGTGTGACGACGAGTAGAGAGTCGGAGAGAGCCCAAGGAGATGTAACGAGTGGTCGGGAGTCGAGCGGATGGTGGTAGCGAGGACTGACGGCGGGGAGGGTTCCCCTCGAGTTAATATAGACAGATCCACGACATGGACGATGGGGACATGTCGCGCGTCTTCTTCCCCTCCCCCCGCGATTTCGTCAATTTTGACTCCATGTGGTGGCTCCCGCGTCTACCCCGGGCCCTCATGCTGTCGCCGGGTGGTTCCCCGACGCCGCTGTCCGCTGTCAGACAGGGGCATCGCGAGAGCGAGGGAGGGGCCGGAGCAGGTTCTGGAGTGCCAAGCTAAGATTACCATGTGTGCTTTGGTCGCATGGCTCCTCACCTTCCCCGAACAGGGTTACCTCCGAGTTGAAACAGGCGACCTTCGAGAAGACGTAAAATGAAGGCGCGCGCACCGGCCGGCACTGGCTGGGGCTGGCCCCCAACTTTGGTCACCTCGTCGCGAAAACGAGGACAGGATGGTGATTTCGCGATGCACGTCTTCGGCATCACACCACCGGAGGAGGTATGTGCGGCGGGGCACCCATGTAAGTATGGGCAGAAGACCATGGCGAAAAAGGAGCTCTGGTCATGGGAGGGCGGCGTGGTGCGTGATGGGATGCAGTTGATAGCCCTCCTCCAAAACCACCGATGGGTTGATGCAAAGTGTGGATGCCGCTGAACACGATGCGACCCATCTCGTTATGCCCCATTTCCCTAGAATGATAACTCCGTCGCAGCAAAGTGCCAATCCCTCGTGTATAATAGCCCGATGCCGTATTCCCAATCCCAAGCCCATTTGATCCCAAGCCCATTTTCCCGCAAGCAATAGTTACAAGCAATAACATTATCCTCCCACACCCCTTCCGCGCCGGCGATGCTTTCGCTACTTCTACACTGCGCTGGTCGTGACTTCTCGCGTCGCGCTGTCGTTCACGCGCGTATCTGCCGAGCTGCTGCCTTCGCTCTTCTTGGCCGTCGAGTACATGAATGGCCGGTTGCTGTCGCCGTCCCTGATCGTGTCCCACTGGCGCATCTGGCGCGTAAAGTGCGACCCCTGTGTGAGCTGGTCCAGGAAGCTCTCGGGCGACCTTTCGCTGGTGACAGTCTTGTCTTGCAGCACGCCGCAGTCGAGCAGCAGGCGGTGGATGGGCGCCTTGAGCGTTGGAACCGACGCCGTGAGGATGCCGATGGTGAGCTCCAAGCCCCACAGGATGTCGGAAAGCATGTTGATGGATGGGAGTCCGTTCTTGCCCAGGTAGCCCATGATGAGGAAGAGACGCGCGACAGCAACACCCGTGGCCGCCAGACCAGCCGCCATGAGGCAGCCGATGAGCACCTTTTCGTGCAGGGGCCGGTGGAGGCTTCGAATAAACGTAAGAGGCAGCAAGGCGAGGATGAGGTCCGAGGCGACCGTGAAGCCTGTGACAGTCACAAAATGAGCGACAGCTCCGGGCAGAGGGAAAAGGGGTAACTCACCGCTGTAGACGTAGCCGTAAATCATAAACTTGTCGGGGGCGATGCACTTGGCCGCGGGATCCGACGTCCACCGGCCCGAGATGGGCTGGCACATGACAAGGTGCATCGTGGTGCCGACGATGAGCATGCAGACCTGGGCGCCGATAATGGTCCACAAGGTGCACTTCCACGACAGGTTGTCCTTGAGACGGAGCAGCATCAGGGCGACCGAGATGCGAATGACGTTGATCCCCCAGAGCCAGAGGACTCCGTCGGCGACGATTAGCGGCCCCATGGTCGACATGACTGGCACAAAGCCCATGGTCCCGCGGCCGTGGTGGTACATGGCCGCATCAATCCCATACCACGAAACCGTGAGGACCTGTGTTCAAGAGTTAGCAGCTGTCCCACCGTACCGACTGGGGTTGGCTTACCCAGGCAAAGATGAGCGTGTAGTCATCGGCGCCAATGCGCCATGTCGGCCGGGCGCGCCAGTAGATGCGCAGCGCCGTCGTGATGCTCGCGATGCCGAGGAGGGTGCCGACGACACCGAGGGGGATGGCGTCGAGCTTGTCGCCGACACTGTAGCCTGGCTCGGGCGGCGGAGGACCTTTTGGTGCGGACATGACTGGCGCGAATCGGCGCGCACGACGACGGCTACTCCCGGTGGAGGGCAAAAGGAACCAAGTCGAGATGGTCCAGTTTGCTCGATGTCGTCGTCGTCGTCGTCGTCGGTTTTGCGCTGCTTCCCCACCGCGTGAACATGTCGGACATGGAGCAGGCCTGGAGGGACGCGGGAGAAGAGTCGTCAAAAGGCGTTTGAGCCTGGGGTGGCATCGTGTCCTGCGTCCCGTCTCCCGCCTGTTCGAGCGGCTCGCTAGCCCAAGCAACTCTATTCAACCAGCCCACACAGCCGTCTGTGCGCAAGCGACAGGCGTTCCCTCGCCGTCGAGACCTCGAGGCGACGTGTGGGCCAAGGATGCAGGTCCGTGCTTTCGATCGAGGTGGTCTTGGGCCCTTGTGCGGTGCATGATTGGTGCGGATGTGTGCCGTGTTGATGAGGGAGATGATGGGTTGCCTGAAAGCGCCTAGCGCCAGCGACAGTTCGACGCGGGGCCGGGCCGGTCAAGACGGCAGGACGGGTCGGCGTGGCGGGCTCGCGGGCTCGCGGGGTCTGGGAGGGCGGTGGACCGGGTTGCAGTTGCGCCTTGATCAGCTTCTCGCATCTGTGAGCACTGAGCAGTGCGACGGGCGCAAGCCCAAGATCCAGAGGGGCAGAAAGAATTTACCACACTGCTGGGACTGATCGACCTTGGCGGTGTGATGAGATGATCCGGAGATGGGAGCCCGTTGATGAGTGGCTCTCATGAGCAGTGGGCATCTTGCTCGTTGATGGTGTGGTTCAAGGTTGTTCGCCTCTCCAGAGTCCGGACCGGTCTGGACTGGGATGGCGTGAGAAAGAAGCTTTGCAAGGTCCAGGAGCCTTGCAGACCGTTGAATGCTTGAAGTTGGCAATGTCTTTTCCCTTGCTGCGCGTGGGGGTTCGTCTGTTGGCCAGAGGAGGATCGATGGGTGTTGGATCTTTGGTGTCTCTTGACTCTCTTCGGAGTGGCATCCAGCATCGCGATCCCCGTCCCCGTCCGACTGTGTATTCCGTCGTAGGTATCCGTACGGCGTTGGTGAGCCAAGGAGTTCGTTCGCAGCTGCATCTCATCCGTCGACATGCAGCGCGGGCTGGTTAATTGGAGGGCGACACCGAGGTGTGGTAGCGGTGCTGCAATGATCTTTGGTCTTGTACGACGGGGTCGTCTGGCGGTCCGGGTTCCTCTCCCTCTCTCCCTCCATTCTCTCTCTGTCACTCTCTCCCCCCCTCTCGGGAAAAGGGGCCATGTCCATCAGGCCATTGTTGCAATTTGTGTCGGCCACTCCAAGGCTGTGGTGTGGTGGTGTCGGTGATGTCGGTTCAGGGCATGCATCCACTGGCAATGCCACTGGAAATCGACGAGCGCGGCCGGGGAGATCGGAACCGCCAGATGGCAGAGAAAGGGTCGAAACGATGTCGCCGTGTCGTCCTGGTCAAGGGCCAGCGTCGCATTGAGGGGCGCTCATGCCGTGGTCGACGAGGGAGAGATCATGGATGGCCTGGCGTGGGTGAAATCAGATGGAAATCGAAATGGAAGGCGGTGAGACAGGCGGCAGAGTTACGATAAGCCCATCGGGTACCCGATAAGGTCACATCTCGATTCCAGGTCACTACCCACTGCCAGTGCCCTGTATTTCTTCCCCGACAACTCTTTGGAACCACACCATCAAGGATCCCCAACTCGCGCGACAACGCTCTGGCGCACTGCGACTACGACCACGACGACCGATCGCTATGACTCCTCCCTACAATGGCATTCCAACTCCTGGAGCCATGTTTCGCCCCTCCCGACAAAGTCCAAGCGACGATTGAACACCACCACCCTCCATCCCGACGCCTCTCTCGAATCTCGACCGTCTCGACTCCATCGCGTCCATCACACCCAGCATTCATCTTGCGGAGCTTTGGTCTCCCCCATTGGCGATATACGAAGGAGGGCAGGCCAATGATTCCTGCCGGACGGCGTCCGACAGCATCGACATCCCGTCTACCTACTTCCATGGAACAGAGCTCGCTTGGACCTGTGTGGTGGGACGAGAACCAGACACAAGCGAACGACCTCAAGCTGAGCCTGGCCTGGTCGCCACATACAAATACGAACGGCCGCCGTCTTTCCTTGTTGGTCGACGAGAACGGCCGAGAGGGTGCTGTGCCGCAGCCCCAATCCACGCGCCGCTGCTGACCAAGGTCCCAGCGCTCATGGGCACTGATCATTCGCGAGGGTCGCAACATGGACGGACAAGACGGGGCAGGACACCACATCGAGCTCAGTGCACGACACACAGGAGGAGGAACAATACATGGGGATGGAGACTGGACCATTGTCTATTCTCCAAGTACACAGTACTCTGCCGTCGACCCCCTGAGCCGGGCGCCCGGCCTGCAAACGCCCCAAGCTCAAGATATCAACCGCGCTGGGTCGTGCATATATGTTAGGTTGACGGTTTTACACCCTGTCGCCGGCACTTCCATCACGTTGGTTCCCTCAAAAACGTCGCCGAGGAAGTCCAGTGCCCTCTGCCGCCCATTCGTGAGTTCGTCATTGTGCCCTCCCCACGTGTTGCGGTGATAGAGAACGTTGGCCCCCTTCTCGCAGAAACCCGCGACCAGCACGTCGGTATCCTGGATTCGGCTCATGTCATCTTCGATGGCATGGTATACAAAGAGCTTGGTGTTGGGCACCCCGAACCCCCCCAGCGTCCCCTCGCGCCGAAATACTGTTTCGAATATCACCTCCAGGTCGGCCCGCCCTCCGATGAAATAGGCAAACACGTCGACGTAGCTGTAGTAGAGCAGCGATTGCCATCCTGACATGTAGGTTGCCCAGAAGAACTCGGTGGCGTTGTACGGACCCGACTCGTGCATCCTGCTGAGGATGTATGCCCTCTCCGCCGGATACTGCGATGTTATGCCGATGATGCCCTGCACGAGGAGACCCGCCACCTGCGTCCCCGAGAGCAACGGCCCGGCCGTTCCGGCCGCGTTGGCCGACAGACCCCCAATGGCGGCCCCGGCGAGATGCAGGTCGGGCGCGTACTCGGCGGCGAATTCGGCCGCCACATCACTCGCCGACGCCCCGTTGCTATATCCCCAGAGCGCGACCCGCGCGTTGCTGACGCCGTAATGGCTGGCGCTGACGTTGAGGACGGCACGGACCGAGTCGAGCGTTATGTAGCCTGCGACAATGTTGGCTCCATATGATGCCAGCGGTCCCTCGAAGTCCGGTACCGACACCCACCACCCCCTCGCCAGCGCGATCGCAATCTCCCCGTAGGGCTCGCCCCATTGCAGCCCAAAGCTGGGACTCGCGTCGAGGCAAGAGGTGTCGTAGGGGAGCTGGTACGAGAGAATGGGCTGCGTGCAGTTGGCCGTCGCGTTCGAGCTGTCGCAGGTGGCCTTCTCCGGCAGGAAGACGGTCGTGACCCCCCAGGTGGCGTTTTCCTGGCTGTTGGTCGAACGGAACAGCACCTGGAACGTATCTCGGACGTTCAGGATGGAGATGGGCGTCATGTTGTATGCATGCTGGCGAATCCGCAGGACCTGGCCCGGCTTTGCTGCCTCCCAGCCTTCGGGTGCCTTGTACCACGGGTCGTAGGACGGGAGAGGCAGATATGTGCCTGGGTCGGCATCCTGGCTGGCGGCGCGAGGGTCGAGCTTCCACTGTCCCTGGCTTGCAGCGACGAGCCTGCTTGCAAGGAGGATCCACGGGCCCAGAAGAAGCATTTTGGCATGTGGTGGCTGAGAGGGGCGTACCTTGGACCCGGGACTCTCGTGGACTCTGGAGTGGCGCTCTTAGTAGGCTGATGCCGATTCAAGAGCATTGCCGACAGCGATCCCGAAGACTTGCCTCCGACGAACGGAAATACCGGAGCAATGGGAAGCAACAGAGCCTGTCCCTGCCTTGGGTAGTATCAAGGGAATGGCAAGTATGTGGGATGTGATCCCAGAACAGCCGTCATTTTCCAAGGTTTCCCACGTCGCAGCAGCCCCAAGTCGCTGTTTCGAGCGTCCAAGCACTGCCGCTTTCCAACAAGGCCATGCATGCAACAAGGACCGACTAGACTCTTGGACAACGGTTGTCCTCGGGGTCAAGACGTCATGTCGTGGCGCCCTCCACTCGTCCCGACTTCGGTTTCTTCTTTGGGCATCGGGGATGTGGAGGTCCCGCGCGGGAGGGTTGGCAGCTCCCGTGCTTCGGCCCATTCATCCGGCCACGGGTCTCGCTTCATCAAGTTAGCACGGCACCGATCCGCGGCTCTTTGCGCCTTTGCATAACCAGGCCAAGGGGAGGTGGTCAATCTGAAATCGACAAGCAGTCGTCCATAGGTGCCCGCCCTCTATTGCTACCATGGCATACGCAGCTGACTGGCCTTCCCGGCAGTTGCTCCGAGGTGGGGACGATAATCCCCGGGCATGACACCGGCAGTTATATGTGCGTGTGCATGGCGTGGCACTATACGCACCCTTGACTGACAACGGGTCGTGCAAATATGGTGACCAGGGCATGGACCCGGAACGTTTCCATGTTGGGGTTGATGTCTTGATGGCTATTTGCTCTGGTCGGCGGGGAGGATATATGTGCTGTCCTACTGCAAGTGTTCTAGAACGGAGGCAGGAAAGAAGAAAGACGTAAAATCCAGGGTACCACTCCGCCGTCCACTCTTCACAACGCCACTATGAAGATACCCTCGGCCGTACTTTTCCCTCTTGTCTTGCTCCTCGGGACAGGGACAGTCGAGGCCCAGACGCCCCCCTCTCCGGCTCCCAAGGTGCAGTTCCTCTACACTGCCAACATCACAGTTGGGCTGCCAGTAGATGTCGGCGCCATCCCAGCAGGAAATGTCACGGTGATACCAGTCATCGGGGGGGCGATACTCGGACCAAAGATCTCGGGTTCGTCGTGCCCTCACCTCCCCGTCATCACTCGACTGACTTGTGACGCATCCAGGCAAGATGCTCGCCCTCGGGGCCGACTGGGGCATGCAGACCACGGGGTTCTACTACTCGGACATGCGCGCGCTGATCCGGACAAACGACAACTCGCACATCAACGTCCAGATGTCGGGGCTCCAGCAGGGGAGCAGCAACACAATTTACGTCCGGACGACGTTCCAGACAGGCAGCAAGGACTACTGGTGGCTCAACTACGCGTTTGCGTTTGGGACGATGCGGCCGTCGGGGACGGGCTACGTGGTCGACATGTGGCAGATGGCGTATACATGAGGCTGGGCGTCTTCGGGGCCTGTTCAAGTTGCTGAGGCTCGGTCCTGTAGCTTGAATACAACTTTGTACGATATGAGACCCAGACCTGTTATCTTGGGGGTTTCTGTGCATCTGTCAGGCCTGAGATCAAGGTGGTGGTGGTCACCTCACAACGATAGTATCAAAGTCAAGAGCGGAGGCAGTGGCTGTAATGGTACTAGACGAGGGGTTTATAGCAAAGGTTCAAGGCGCTGGCAGCTTTGCATCAAGAAGAGATCCCAAAGCTAACTTGCACATTCTGTCCCCATCACTGCAGGTGTGATGGACCAGAAGCAGAACATGCCGCCTGGGAATCTAGGCCCGAGTCCGCAAGAATACCCTTGTACCCCCCCTCCACTGTATCATTCCTCTCGGTCTCCCAGGAAGCTCACCCAGCTTGCCTCACTCACGAGGTTCCTGCTCCGAGTCGGCGTGCTTCGCGGCGGATTGAGCCTCGATAGCCAACATCCATTGCACCATGCGATCGCGCTCGTCGGCGATGACCTGAGGAGTGACACCTGCATCTCTGGCCAGCCTCCTCTCGCGCGACAGTCTCCATGCCATCTGAGTCCTCGTCTCCGCTCTCACATAACCACTGGGAGTTGGGCGGCCCAAAAGCAACGGGGACCCATCGAACGCTGGATCAGAATGTTAGTAGGTACCCAGGTGTATATCTGTGAAGGGGTACAGGAGAGCAGACGTACATGTTTCCTCCTCGAAAGGGACGAAATTCGCGCCGGCCGATTTATCCCATATCTGCGGGGTTGTGAAGTCGAACTCATCACCCCCCGAGAGGCCTGAACTCTCCTCGTCCGACTCGGCTCCCATTGTCTTTGAGTTGTCGGCAGTCGCGGCCTCAGGGGTACGGCTTCGGTGGCGGTGTTGATCGCCGGCCTTGTGCTTGACGCGAGAGGTTTTCTTGGAGGTCGACGGCTTGGAAGGTTTGACAGGTTCGGTGGGATTGGGAGTGGCGGAGTCGGCAGTGTCAACAACGGGATTGACATTGTCGGCGAGGTCGGCAGCGACGACGGTACTGGGGGGGGCGACGGGGCCAGCCATGATGGAGTTGGCAGGGTCGACGAGATTGGAAGTGACGGGGTTGTCGGGATTGTTGGGATTGTCAGCCATCTTGAACTGTGTCAGAAAAGAAAAGGCCGTGGAATCAAAGGGAAACGAAAACTTTGTGGAGTGCTGCTTTCTTTGGGGATGAAATTCATTCATGGCAAGACCATAACCCACTTTGCACAGGAAGCTGCCTGGCCCCGATTGTATTCCACACTGATCTGCTGCAGCGACCGAGCCTTTCAACCCCAAAACAACAAAAGTTGAAGGTTCTGCCCCCGAAACAACCTTCCACCCCCAACCTCGTCTTGCCCTCCACACCCTGCGTCCTTCTCGACAGATCGCAGTTCAACATGGATGACAGCATGGAGGATAAGCTGCGCCACATCGCACATGAGGTAGGTCCCTACCTAACAGAGCGCAATCCTGTCACAGACTAACCAATCGTGCTAGCTGACTGGCGACCTGGAGCGTACCGTCGCAGAACTCCAGGCGACGGACGACACCTACCTGGCACTTACATTTTACCAGATGGCGGTGCAGCAGTCCCTCAAAACACCCTTTGCTTCAGTACGAGCCCATATCCTTTCCTTTTCTTTATAAGCACGCTCCGAGTCTTTACTAATCGTGAACTGGCAGCTGTTCGCTGGCTTTCACCGACACATCAGTGGCATAGAGGATGAAAAGACAAGGAGGACGGTTGTTTACTGGTACTGGAAAACCATCGAAAAGTACAAGAGCCAGGATGGTGCCCTCCCTGCCGGGCAGAAACCGGATGTCGACGAGCTTTCTGCCAAACTTTCCGCCAAGCTGAAGCATGCTCTCTCTGACGTGGACTGGTACCGTCAAGTGCCCAAGAAACTCCCGACAACTCCCGCCGCCGATCAGCCCGTCACGAGTGACCAGACTGCCTCCGAGAAGCTCAAGACTGCTCCGACTGATACCGACGCCAACAAGGACGCCACCAATGCCCGCGCAGCCGCCCCGCCCGTTGGGATGAGTGCTCATCCGCTCAACCTTGACAAGTCCACTGGAGACCAGGTTCATGGGCCTGCGACAGGCACCTCGGACTTAAATCCCCAGCAATCCTCTCAGGTCCCGCAGGCCATCAAAGACGCGGGCAACCCATCGGCAAAGGACAACGTCGAGCCGGACGACGACGAGCCGCCTGCTTCCATGCTCGGATCCAATGCCTGGATAGCGGATGAACACGACTACCCTCGGAGCGACCTGGACACACTTCGCCGCCAGGCCTGGGTTGACCTTCGAGGACTCGAGGCTGCGTACATTTCGCGGCACAGGAACGCGGCCATGAGGATTACTGGGAAAATGGCCTCGGCTATGACCAGTACCTTCTTTGGGCCCAAATGGATGGGCGGATGTGCCAAGCGCATCATCGACATTGCTACCAAAGGCCCGGCTATCGACATCGCGACTCGGGCAAGGCAGGCGGTTGCAGACCATAGCAACCCAATCCCAGATGACTTCCGGACGGCTTTCCGGGCGATAGGAGCCTTGATGAAGAGCGAACAAAATGATGCTACATTCGCTCTCGACGCCTATCTGGACTTGGTTACCCTTGCCAACACCTTGAAACGCATCTATAGCAAAATGGGAACCGGCGACGAGGAATTGCGCTTGTATGCTTTTGGCAACGCCAGCCACTCGGGCAAAACCAGGAGGCAGTGTCTCACGGAAGCCAGGAAGAAGTTATTCACCGTGTGTCGCATTACCGAGCGCCAGCTCATCAAGCTGAAGGAGTATAGCCTCCTTCCCCAGGCCGCCATTGAAAACTTTGGCAAGGGCGGTCTCCTCTTTCTTCCGACGTCGAGAGATCCCGCGCGCCAACTATGGGGGATGCGGTCTGGCGTCGCTTCGATTATGAAGAGCATCAAGCGTTCCGGGCAGGGAAGTGGGGACTGGCTGACGGTTGTGGCCCAGAGGATCAAGGTCGAGATCGTAGACCGGATCGAGAACGGTGAGATCCTGGGATGGGATCAGGGCATTGTCGAGACTCTCACGCCAGACATGCCAATCTTGACCATCCTGGACAAGCTGCGCGATTCCAGATCACCCCGCGAGCAAGTTATCAAGTCTGAGACGGAAGACACCGACATACACGGGATGGGGGGTAGCTTTGAGGACGACGAGATGCATGACGCATAGGCGTGGGTTTGTCCTCTCTCTGGAGAATAGTTGCTGGGACAGCGAGCCCCGAAGAAAGGTACCAGCCTACTTAGGTATATAGAAAGTCGTTGCCCTCCCCTGCCGAGGTGTCACGCCATATACTCCAGCCCTGGTTTGTGTATTGAGAGACCTCTTGTTAAGGAAATGAGACCTCTTGTCCCAAACGAGACGTCTTCAATTCCAACTTCAAGACATCGTCTGCAAAAATATTCGCATCCAGTTCCATCTCCAGGGCCTGGTCAGAAAAAGTATTGGTATCAAGTTCCATTTCTAGCCCTGGTTTACAAAAGTCCAGGTATCCAGTTCCGTCTCCAGGGCCTATTAACCCATGATATCGGTATCCAGTTCCGTCTCCAGGGCCTCGGCAGAAAGAATAACAGGTATCAAACTCCATCTCTAGCTCTGTTGTGTAAAGGTATAGGCGTCCAGTTCCATCTCCAAGGCCCTGTTTAAACAGTATGATGCCTTGGCGACTATCTCGAATGTCTCGTGCCAACAAACAAACTACCCAGGGCCGGAGTTTAGATCTGTTGTCTTGGGAATTCCTGCTCTCAGGGGTCAGGACGGCACGGCGGTGGACTGCGCCTCCCAAGCCCCTGGACACAACCAAGGCGCACCATTGCGCAGGAACCGATCTGGTCTGACAACTGTGCCTCGAATCCTTCCAACCGTGCCGCGTCCAGAGACGCGTATCGTGGTCATTCAGTGTCAACCCGGTTGTCGGGGCCTATGTTGTCGCAGAGAAAACATTAGCCGTTTGCTCAGTGTCATTCACCCGGCATGTACAATTTTTACTACTTGGAAGTTCTTTTCTAAGCGGAAATGTGGGAGACACTAGTTGAGGTCAGACACATCCAGACACAACTCGATGCAGCGGCCGGAATCAGCCTTGGGTGTTTGGACAGCATCCTTCAAGGGGTTATAGCATCAGCGTGACCCATATAACGTGGTCATCAGCCCTGTTTTCCGCCACCCGCCGCCCTGCATGACTTGAACCAAACACCAAAGCGGCGAAGGGTGCCCAACCTCATCTTCCCAACATCCTCGAAGCACGACACCCCTGAAGGCTTTGCAAATATTGGCCGAGATGGTGGCACAACTCGGACCGGGGTCTTTACTTCTCGGGGTACTGCGAGTGCCTTGTCTCGAGATATTGTCCGTTCGTTGGACATCCCATGTTGGCTTCGAGTTACGCCCACGCGTCCCTGCTCCCTAAAAGGGGCCAGGCATCTTAGAATAACAGTACGCCTTGCTCCTCCAGGTCAACTGGCCGCTTGCCGTGTCTATGTTGGCGGCGTAGCTTGCCATATCACTGCTTTGAGAACTCGAATGTCCGTTTCATCCATGCCAGTGGGTGTGGTGGATGGGATTATTGAAGGCACGGAGAGAAGTCTAGCGATATAAGAAGACTCTGTCCCAGGTGCAAGAAAGTAAAAGGACATTCAGATTCAACAAGGCAAAGTCAACAGTTCATTCCAACACCAGCCTCAGCATCTTTCAAAGCCATGTTTTTGTCAAAGGCCACGGCCCTTTTCGCCGTCCTGGCCCAGCTGGTTCAGGGGCAACAGGTTACGGGCATACAGGCCGGTGTCAACAAACAGACTGGCGAGCGGCCTTCTCGTCTGGACATTAACAAACTTAGCTCCCAAGGGGGTCCAGCCTGGTAAGCACCATGACGCACTGAGCACAAGTGGACACCTGCTGATGACGCACAGGGACCTCTTCATCCAGGCATTGGCGGCCATGCAGACTACCCCCGAGGATTCCTGGACCTCGTGGTATCAGATCGCGGGGATCCATGGCCTTCCCTTCAAGCCCTACAACGGCGTCGAGCAGGTTCCCGGCGGAGACGACAAGGCCGGGTACTGCCCCCACGGCGAAATCACCTTTGTCACCTGGCATCGGCCATACCTGGTGCTTCTCGAGCAGACAATCCACGCCCAGGCCCAGGCCATCGCCGCCAAGTACACCGGCGCCTCGGCTGCCTCGTACAAGTCCGCCGCCGAGACCCTCCGGCTTCCCTACTGGGACTGGGCCATACCCGAGTCCCAACTACCCCCAATCACCACCGAGCCAACCGTCAAGATCACAACCCCCACCGGCCCGGCGACAGTGCACAACCCACTCTACAGCTACCGATTCCAAACCTTCCCCTTTCCCGACCCCGACTTCCAGGACCAGCCCCTCTCCCAGTTCAACGAGACCAAACGCTGCGTCGACGGCGCGGAAGGCTCCGACGGCATAAACCGCTACGACATGATCTCCTCCCGCCTCAGCAGCAGCTCCCCCCGCATCCGCTCGCAGGTCTACTCAGCCCTGACCCAAGGCCCCAACTTCGCCGCCATGGCCTCGACAGGAGGATCATCCTTCAGCCTCGAGGCCCCGCACAACACCATCCACCAGGAAATCGGCGGCGGGCCGCTCCCTCGCATCTCCCACACCAAGCCCGTCAAGTGGTCCGCCTTTGACCCCGTCTTCTGGCTCCTCCACGCCAACGTCGACCGCCACTTTGCCCTGTGGCAGGCCCTGAACCCAGAGAACGCCACGTTTGCGCACGGCGCGAGGGGCCTGGCGGTGTTTGGTACCGCGGCTGGCACGGTCACGGCTGATAGCCCGCTTAAGCCGTTCCGGGATGACCGCGGCGAGTTCTGGACGAGCAAGCGCGTCGAGAGCACTCGCGTGTTTGGGTATACGTACCCGGAGCTGAACGACTGGGCCGTGAGCGGGGAGGAGCTGAAGAAGCAGGTGGCGGCGGCGGTTAACAAGCTGTATGGGCCGCATGCCAAGGTGGTCCGGAGGGCGCGGAGCATCACGGGACGGATGGGCCGGGTGCCTCGCGCGGACAACGGGACGGCGGCGCCAGCAAGGGACTATGCGGTCAAGATCCAGGTTGATCGAGCTGATCTGGCGCCCTTCTTGCCTTGCTCCATTGAGGTGTCCGTGGGCAATGTCGTCGAGGGGGAGTGCACGTTGCTGTCGATGCCCATGGCTGGGGTGGGTGGCGCCAAGATCCCTTTGTCGCTGGCGACGAACGGAACTGCACCAGGAGGAGGAGCGAGCGACGCTTTCAAGGCCATTGTGGAACAGATGAGTGTTGTGATTCGGAAGGGGGACGGGAGCGGGCTGGTTCCTGCGGCCAAGGTTCCGAGTCTGGCCATCGAGATTGAGGGGCGCGATGTGCTGAAACCGGCGGCAGGTGATGCGTTCCCCGAGTTTGGGCCTGTCACTGCCGTCAAGGTGGAGGTAGGGGACGTTGTGAAGGAGTAGAAAGGCAGAGTGAAGGGGGGGCGCCACCGCTGGATCCACAAAAGGGGTGGTAAACAACAGACAGGCGCAATTTGTAGCAATGTTTCCATAGAATATGCATTAGAATTAGACTTGTTTCATCTCTCATCAACTTTTCCTTTTCCTCCTCAATCCGCAATGCCCTCGGGAAGAATGGACACGTAGTCGATGGGCGCCGGCTCCTTGCCATCCGGCTTGCCCACCAGCTTCAACTTGCTCCCCTTTGTGATGGACACGCCCTTGAACGTGATGCGCGTGGCCGTCTGCCCGTCAATGTACGGCGACGACGCCCGGCCGACGTGGTACTCAAAGTCGCCGTGCCACTTCCCGACCAGCTTGTCGTCGAGGTAGGCCTCCCACGTCGAGTTGCCAATGGCCATGTCGTAGTAGTTGACGGCGAGATCGTACTTGCCCGTCTCGATCTTGCTCAGCGTCGTCGATGCCGTGCCCTGTGTCGAGTTGGTCGACGTCACGACGCAGTGGAAACGGCTCGCCGTCTCAAAGGGCGACACGCGGTAGCTCTCGTAGCCGTCGAGCTCCATGTCCTCGGCCTCGATGCGGTACGGGTGGTTCCCGACGCGCCCCGCCTCGTCGGGGATGCCCGACTTGTTAAAGTAGAACTGGTTGATGCTGTCGCGCCACACGAGCGAGTGGCCGGCCTGGAACTGCAGCCGGAAGAGCATGTGCTCGTAGCGCTCGTCGTCGATGCGCCCCTTGAGCGACTGCCACTGCGGCACAAACGTCTGCGCCACGGCCGAGCCGTCGTAGTGGGCGTCGTAAAAGTGCTGGATGACCGTCTTGCCGCTCTTGAGGCGGTGCGTGTAGGGCACGTGGTGGAACCAGAGCAGCAGGTTGTCGGGCGTCGTCTCGATGCGCTCGTAGCGCGCCGCCACCTCGGCCGGGTACTGGCCCGCGAACCCGGTGCCGTTCCACACGGTGCGGTCCATGCCGATGCTGTCCTCGTCGGCGCGCGTCCAGCAGCCCCACGGGTTGCCGTCCGAGGTGCCGGGGTTGGGGCCAAAGTGTCCGAGCAGCAGGTCGGTGAGCGTCTGCAGGCCAAGGTTGCCCGAGTAGTTCTCGTAGGCGGGCCACGACTGCATCGACATCTTGGTGATGACGTCGATGACCTTTTGGTCGTGGCCAAAGGTCAGCTGGATCCACTCCTTGAGCATGCCCTCGGACGTCTGCGACGGGTCCCACGCGAGCCGGCCAAAGGCGTAGAGGTTGGACATGGCCAGGTGGCTGCCGAGCCAGGTCGAGTTGGTGCCGACGTTGGACACGCCGGCGTAGCCGCCCAGCTTGCGGTTGAAGCGCTTGCCGCTGACGACGTCGGACACGACCGAGGGCTTGCCGTCAACGCGCAGGTCAAAGTCGAGCACCTCCTTCCACATGGGCGCGATGTAGACGAGGTGGGCCTGCTGGCCAAAGTACTCCTGCGAGATCTGCAGCTCGACGACCGACGCCGTCTTGACCAGGTGCGCAAACAGCGGCGACACGGGCTCGCGCACCTGGAAGTCGATGGGGCCGTGCTTGATCTGGATGGCCACGTTGGGCTCAAACTTGTCGTCGAGGCCCTCAAAGTAGTTGACGGCCGCGTTGGCGCGGTCGGCCTTCCAGTCGAGCGTCTGGTTGAGGGTGCGGTGGTCGTAGACGAAGGCGCGGAACAGGATGATGCCGCCGTGCGGCTGGAGCGCGCGCGCAAACAGGTTGGCGCCGTCGGCCAGGGTCCGGTTGTACGTCATGGGGCCGGGCTGGCCCTCCGAGTTGGCCTTGACCAGGTAGCCGGCCATGTCGGGGATGCGCTTGTACAGCTCGTCGGTGACGCCGCCCCACCACTTGACCACCTTGGCGTCGAGCGGGTCGAACGTGTCGAGGTCGCCGAGCAGCTGCGGCGAGGCAAAGTTGAGCGAGAGGCCGAGCTGCACGCCGTAGGGGCGGAAGACGTCGGCGATGCGGGCCAGGCCGTCCATGTTCTCGGGCGTCAGCGTCGACGCGTTGGCGTTGACGTTGTTGACGACGGCCGCGTTGATGCCCAGCGACGCCAGCAGGCGGGCGTACTGCCCGGCGCGCGTGAGGTCGTCGCGGATCTTGCCGTCCCAGAAGAAGATGGACTTGCCGCCGTAGCCGCGCTCAACGCTGCCGTGGGTGCCGCCGTCGGCCATGTTGTTCCACTCGTTGGTCCATCGGATGGGCGCGCTGGGGTTCGAGGTGAGGCTAAAGTCGGACGCGTTGCCCCTCGCCAGGAGCGAGAGGTAGTGGAAGGCTCCGTAGAGGGCGCCCCGCTCGTTCTGGCCCAGGATCAGGACGTTGCCGCGCGACACGTTGAGGTGGAAGCCGTCCTCGATGAGCTCAGGGATCTTGGCGGCGCCCGCGTTCTTGTCGATGAAGGCGGCGACGGTGCCGACGGTGACGGTGGGCTCGGAGGCCTTTCCGGAAGCGGCGACCAGCTTCTTGCCAAAGATGCCCTCGAGGCCTTGCACGAGCTCCTTGCCGGCCGTGTGGACGGGCGAGCCGACGGTGCTGTTGAGGGTGACGATGGCCGACGGGAGCCGCTTGTGGTAGCAATCGGCGCTGGGGATGGGGGCATATCGCAGCCAGCCGGCCAGGCCGTCCTCAGCCACCACCAAGGAAGCCGCCGCGGCCAGGAACCACGGGCTTCGCATTGTGGACGGTGTGTTGTCGGGGTGGTATGTCAGATCGGGCTGAAGAACAACTCGAGCATCTCAACGGCAAAGACGGGCTCTGACGTCTTTGTATATGCCCGAACCCAAGGTGTCATTGTGCCTGGCGGCATGCGCCTGTCAGTAAAGAAACGACCGGGTCCATATTGCTGCTATTTCCGCCGGGCTGGCTCCCTTGAGCCAGCGTTGCAACCGACCTTGGCACCCGGGTAGCCGGTCCTCGGTCTTGTTGAGGGGCGAAGACTGGCGTAACCGAGCGGAGAAGAGGCCATCTCCGGGGCAGAGGTGCCCCTCGAGAGGCCCGGAGGTGGACGGTGCGGTGCTGGGGATTTTGCCAGCTCGCCAGGTAGGATTCGTGGAGTCCACCGGCGCATTCAGCCTGTTGTCGACGGGAAAACCCCCGCCGACTCGGCGCTGGCCAATGGAGCCACAATTCCATGCTACCTCACCCTCCGGGTGAACCGTGACCGAGTGCTCGTCATTTGCCGGCCCCACATTTGATCGGCGGTGGCCACGATGTGGGTTGTGTTGACGAGAAGGAGTCGAGAGGAGGAGACGATGTCGGGAATCGGGAATCGGGATATCAGCAGGAGAAAGACTCGGAGTTGTGCCCGGAATTCTGGTACAGGATGTTGACAAGGACAAGCCAAGGTAACTCTTTGGTTCCAACTTCCAAGCCAACAACTCCTGCAGCCAAGGAATGTAGGCAACATCAGGTTCTCACTGCATCCTATTTGTGGCTGGTGCGGCGTGGAAACTGTCTTTGATCCAGTCTGAATATCACTCGGAGGCCGTGTTATCCGATGTTGACTGGTATGTCGTCGGTATCTGACTGGGTCCAGGCAAGTTGTGTTGTTGAGGAAGTGTGAAGAAAGAGACGAATCATGACTTGATCAGCCCCTGGTATTGCTACATGCGCCCTATCAACACCCTATCAACAGTCAGCTTGTCTGGCTTTGGTCAATGTATGAAGAGAGAGAGATGGAAACAAACCTGGGGAACCGAGCGGCAAGTAATCATGGCTGCGGCACGGTGTTGTATCCGTGCCGCAACATCGCCCATCGAGTCCGAGTCTGACGCCGGCTGCCAAAAAGGCTCATCCTCGTGATCATAGTCCTGGCAAATAACTCCCTCCACTTCCAAAGCAGCGCGATGGTGTCGACTATAAGATGTTGTAAGCTCGCCCTGGAGGTCTTTGGTCACAACAGGTCAGCATCCGAACCTCAATATCAGTAAAACTGTTCCGAAAATGAGGTCGGCCCAGGTTGCACTCTTTGTCTTGGCTTCTGTTGTCAGTGGCTCCCCACTGGAAGAAGGACCCGCGTCTAAAACACTCCTGGGCCGAGACACGGAGCCATGCCGACAGGTCCGGGATGCAGTGGAAGCATGGCGAGCTGCGAACAGTGATATACCATGCAAGTACCACCCCAAGCCTCTTGAACGTGTCGCTTGTTTCTTCCGAGCAGTACCACTGACAGTTGGCCAAAAAAGGGACCATTGAACTCCCCGAGGCAGACCTCCCCAGGGATATTTTCAAAACATTGGTCCCGGAACATCCCGCAGTTCCCATCAAGCCATCTCTCGCCTATGCCTGTCTACAATCGATCCCTTTCGATGAAGAAACGGCAAAGGAGCATGTCGAGTGGCTGCGCTCCGTCGCTGTTTGGCACAGCACAGCAGATCATCTCAAGGACCCGCCCCGGGGCTTTTTATCGGAAAGCGTCGACTTGCTCGGCGGGATCGATGAGATTGCCGAAAAGATAGAGGCAGACGCTTATCAAAACGAGTTTGAGTTCCTCGTCGATGTGTACACCCTCGGCAACCTTCGTACCCGGGACATCCACTTCAACTGGATGCCTCAGCTCTTGAATTTGTTCACCTTTCAACGAGGCGTGGAATTTGCCTCGGTCTCCAAGGATGGGAGGTCGCTCCCGGAAATCTATCTGCATGGTAAGCAATCTGAGTAGTATCACGTCGTGGGGGTGCTAACCTCGTGGGTTCTGTCAGACGACATCAAGCGTACCAAGGAGTACAAGCCTTCCCCTGTGGCCACAATAGACAACGTACCTGCAACCGAGTACCTCTCAAGGTTGGCCCTCTTCAGCCCAGGAGCACATGACCCTGACGCACGGTTCAACCTGCTCTTCCCCAACGTCATCAAAGACGCCAACACACTGCCAGCGTCAGTCGGCCCAGAGTACCTCAGCGGCCTCCTCCTCCCTGACACCACCACGGTCCGTCTCCAAAACAAGACCATCCTCACGTTCCCCAACTCTGCGCTCCTCCGCGCCGACTTTTCCAACATCACCAACGCCGAGTCCGCCTACGCCCAGTGGGGCCCAGCGTCTGCAAGCACCCTTCCTTGGGACGTTCCCGCGTGGCTTTCTTACGACCTCCTCGCCAAAAACTACTCGCGTTCGTTTGCCAGCTACCCTCAGCCCTTGACCGCCACCCCCGACGGCCAGGTCGCCGGGTTCCTGCCCGCCTCCCGATCGCTCTCGGACGTCGCCGTCCTCGACGTCCGCAGCTTTTCCATCACGCCGACTCCGTACCGCTTCCTGGAGTTCAATGACGGTTACGGGGCCCGGCTCGACGCGTCGGTGGACCTCATCCGCGCAGCTCGGGCCGGGGGTCGGAAGAAGCTGATTCTGGATCTCCAGGGGAATGGCGGGGGCCAATGGATCAACACGGCCGCGCTGTACGCCACCTTGTTTCCAGGAGAGACGCTGTCACTGCTGTGGAAGCACCGCGCGCACCCGCTGCTCGCTGCTCTGGTGGGCGAGGCGGACCGACTCGTTCGGGAGGGTGAGAGCTTCCGCGACGTCGCGGACTTGTTTCCCTTCAACATTGACGCCTATCTCCGACCGGACGGGACGGCGTGGGGGTCGTTTGGCGAGTGGTACGGCTCGGGGGTGGACGGCGCGACGAGGGCGTCGCTGTTCAACCTGTCGACGGCGCTGTTTCCCGAGTACCTATTCGACTACAAGTACAGGCAGCCGTGGGAGGAGGCGCCGTACGGGCCCGACGACATTGTGATTCTGCTGGATGGGGTTTGTGCGTCGTCGTGTGCCATTTTTGTCGAGGCATTGGTGCATGGGCACGGTGTCAAGACGGTCGTGGTTGGGGGGAGGCCGACCAAGGCGCCGATGCAGGGCGTGGGCATGGTGAAGCAGGGGGCGATGCTGCCGTTTCCAGTCTATGTGCGTACTGTCCCT
Source organism: Podospora conica (assembly GCA_030685255.1). Classification (NCBI taxonomy): domain Eukaryota; kingdom Fungi; phylum Ascomycota; class Sordariomycetes; order Sordariales; family Podosporaceae; genus Podospora; species Podospora conica. The sequence goes on along the minus strand of MU839466.1, from coordinate 88,270 downwards.
CGTCCCTCGTCCCTCTCTCTGTGGTGGGCATGCTAACTGTTGGGTTTCCAGCTCGGGCCACTCGAAAAGAACTTGACGCTGCCGGAGGGATTGGGGTTCCCCAGCGACTCGGCGCCGTTGCAAACACCGGGGACGGTCGTCAACGAGGCGAGCATGGTGCCAGCCAGCGACCCCGACAGCTTGCCGCTCGAGGTGACGTATGAGGCAGCGAACTGCAGGCTGTTTTATTCGTTCGAGACCATGGTCGACGTGGAGAAACTGTGGGAGCAAGTGGCCGATGTGACTTGGAAGAGGGGGAGATGCGTCGACGGTTCGACAACAGAAAAGGATTCGCGCATCGGTAGGGTGCCGCCCTACACTCCTGCCGTCGAGGATCGGTACAAGCTGGGGAAGGGGGTTGGGTCGGCCAGAGCTTGACTGCGTGGACAAGCTGAGTATCATGGGGAGAAGAGAAGGAAGATCCTGACTTTTCCTCTCTCAGTTTCGTTTCGTTGGGGTGTTTGTTTCTTCGACCCCCCCAAATTCGAATGTTTCAACCCAGGGTTCTTTCAGCACAAGGATGCAGCAAAGTATCGGGTTGATTGACGGCTTTGGGTTGTTGTTTTGACACCTCCCCCCTTGGTCCTTGGATGCGGGCTGCTTGTCGTTGAGATCCATGGCTTTGTGCCACCTGGTGACCTGGAGCAAACGGGCAAAAGTGGCTGCCCGAATTCCACCCCGGGTGAGAATTTTTGCTGGCACCTGCCCTCCTGCCCTCCACTCCATTCCTGGCCAGAAGGCAGTCACTCGCAGATTCCATCCAGTTCGGCCCTGCCATCAAGGGGCTGTCATCAAGGTCCACGTCCAGCAAAATCAACTCCCCGACTCCTTCCACCTCCAACAAAACATGGTCCAATACCTCCCCCCTCCCCCCTCCCCCCTGTCGAGCTTCCAGAACTATATTCCAGCAAGACCGGAACAAGCTTACCGAGCCATGCCAGGGGAAGAGCGGAGGCATGCGCAACTATTGTGCGCGGCCCCCATGCATCCCCATCTCTCCCCCTCTTTACCCCAGATCAGATCAGACGCTGGAATTTCTTCCATGTTTCCAGAAGCATTGCCATCCCGTCGACGACTTGGCAGCACATGGAGATGCCGCTGTCTTGCGTCCTTCCTCCCCCCCCCAGCCGCCCACCGTAACAACTCTTCCCCGATCGACGGCAATCTCCCGAGGCTGGCCCTTGAACCGGGTCCTGGCCGTCGACGGTCATGACGGACGACGTTGAACCCCGCGTGCATTTGTTGCGCCACGTGGAGGCCACTAACGGGAAACAAAGGTTTATGCACCGCCAAAGTACAGCACGCGGCTGATATGCTGCTCCCGTGGGCTGGGACGGATTGACCCCGGAACCATATTCCGAAACCTGGGGTCATGTCAAGATGGTGCTCCTCGATTGGCGCGCTTGCCACGAGACTTTATCCATTGTCCGCCCCCCAAACGACAAAAGCCCAACTACCGCGCGACATGCTCCAATGATGGGGGCATGGTGGAATTCCGATTGACCGCTGCAATCTTGCCCAAACCAGGCCGCGTCCAAAGACTGCACAATGCCTCAATCAACTGGCAAAGGGCCTTCAATATCAAAGTCTTGGTACCCGGAGTCCACAACGGCAGACGCCCGCAGCCATCATGGGGCCCCCTCCGACCACCCATATGGACAGCCCTTATAAGCCGACGATGGCCTCCCCCTCTCTACTCGGTGCCAGCTTCACGACAACCCGAGTGTTCGCAACCCCTTCCCCTCAGTCCTTCCACGCCAGCAGTCCACCATGCGGAGCCACACCAACCTCGTCGTAGCCTTTGTGCTGCTGATGGCCACCATGGGCCTCGCCGCCAAGTCGGCCGGCTGCGGCAAGAACCCCACCATCAAGAGCCAGCAGTACAGCATCAACGTCAACGGCAAGTCCCGCCAGTACTACATGAAGCTGCCCAACAACTACAACAAGGACCGCGCCTACCGCCTCGTCTTCACCTGGCATCAGCTCGGCGGCAGCGCCCAGAAGATTGTCAACGGCGAGAACATCAACCAGGGTGGCGCCCTCCCCTACTACGGCCTGAACGCCATTGCCAACGACTCGGCCATCTTTGTGGTTCCCCAGGGTCTCAACAACGGCTGGTAAGTGTGAAGAGGCACCGCAGAAGGGGTTCCCTTGCAAAGACTAACCCATCCCAGGGGCAACCAGGGCGGTGAGGATGTGACCTTCTTCGACAACCTCGTCAAGACCGTCGAGGCCGACCTCTGCGTCGAGACCACCCTTCGCTTCTCCACCGGTTTCAGCTACGGCGGCGCCATGAGCTTTGCGATTGCCTGCGCCCGTCCCAAGGAGATCCGCGCCATTGGCGTCATCTCGGGCTCCCAGCTCAGCGGCTGCAGCGGCGGCAACGACCCCGGTAGGGATTTATATTCGGCAGATATTAAAAGGTTCGGTAGCTAACTACATATCGATTTAGTGGCTTACTATGGCCAGCATGGTACCGCTGACAGCGTCCTCAACGTGTCGGGGGGGCGCGCCATCCGTGACCGCTTCGTGTACGTATAATCCGAGTCATTATTTCCCCTTTTCGTATGTCTCGGGAGCCCCAAAGGCTCCCGCGGCTCCCGAGACTCTCGCGACAAAGAGGATCATTCCCCAATACGGCAGTTACTAACACCTACAAAAGGAAAAACAATGGTTGTACAGCCGTATCTGAGCCCCAGCCCAACGGCGGCAACTCGGTCAAGACGGTCTACAAGAACTGCAAGCCTGACTACCCTGTCACCTGGGTAATTCATCGGTATGTAGCCCGTTTGGAACAGTCACAGACTGGACATGGCTGACGTGACACAACAGTGGCGACCACAACCCCTCCCAGGTCGACCAGGGCTCGTCGACGCCCTTCGCCCCCAAGAACACTTGGGACTTTTTCACCCAGTTCGAGGCCAAGTAGATGACGGTCTTGGATGCCCCTCGGGGCTGTCAATAAAGGTGTGATGGGACCGAGTCCGGTGCTCTGGACTGGGTTGTCTCACATGGAGGGCCGTGGACACATTCTGTATATACAAGACTCCAGGGCTCTTCTGCCATCCTCAAGTACATAACCTGGCTCCTACACTCAGAGACTCCTGTCGTTGTGAAAATCTGCATGTTCTGATCAGGGGCTCATAACCCTAACCCCCCCGTCCCTTTTTCGAGACCTCGCCTTTTTTCCGCATGACATCATTGTCTCATTTTCAACAGTCGCGCCTGCACTTGCACTGCGACTTGATGGCAGTCACAACTCGCCAAATCCACACGCATCAATTTCTTCACTCGACACCCACGCGCCCCAGGCAACTGCTGCCTGAAGCATACCGCCCGGAATCATCATGGCGCCAATGTCGCACCAACCTCAGCTTTGATTGAAATCCCCGCCAGCGCGACATCTCTCGCCATGCGCCCAAGTTCTCTCTCGAAGGGGCCTCCAACTCCAATTTCAGGGCCTCGACTGCCAATTCCACGGCCTCCATCAACAGGTACCTAGATTGCCCGGTTCACTCCCCCGGTTCACTCCCCCAACGCCTTGTACTCCGTACTGACGAAGAAAGTACACCAGGTCCGAGTCTGTAAAATGTCTTGTCCTTCTCCTCCATCGACACGTCGCCGACCACAAAAAGAAGCCCCCGAGCCCCCGCACTCGATCGTGGGGGATGGCCGGGAGAGGATGAGGACCGGGATCTTCTGAAACGGTGGCGCTGCGAATTTGCTTGGGCGGCAGCCGGCGCGGGCTGGTGTGGCCGGACGCCAAGGGGACGAGACGCGCAGACCTGTCGGCTCCGCCCAATGAGCGCCCGACGTCGCCGGCGCTGAGCCAAGGTTCGACCATCGTCTGGCTGTCCGGCGCCCAGCTGGCTGCTGGCTGCTGCACCATGCTGCCCTCCTCGGCCCCGAACAACTGTCAGCGCCCCCGGGTGCCCTGACAGACGCGGAGGCGTTGATCTTTGCCCAATCAACCACGATCCCGCGTCTGCCCTTGTCCAGGGGGCGCCGGTATTGCTCGGACGCACCCGACGATGCTGGGGAGAGTCCGGTATAACTACCGGACGCCAACCCTTGCCTGAGAGGCAGACACTTGGGTCTCGACGCGCTGCTCCATCTCGTCCCCTTTTCGAGGAATTCCAAGTCCAACAGCAGCTCCTGCTGCAACGCCGTCTGGAACCATGGCTGGAGAAAGCAGAGCTTCCCAGCTGCAGACTGCCTGCATTCTCTTCTTCGTCCTTTCGCCCCTTTTTGTCTCGGTGCGGCTCGTCTCCCGCGTAAAGCTGCGCTCGTGGTCGGGACTCGGCTGGGACGACGCGACACTTCTCGTATCATGGGTGAGTCGCTGCTCGTGCCTCGTTCAGAGCCAACTTACTGACCATCGCCGTCTAGATCCTCAATGTTGTGGTGCTGGCACTCATCATGGCCGCTTCCGCCTCGGGCCTGGGCCGTCCAGCAGCCGATCTTTCGGAAGATACAAAGATGATGGCTCTTCAGGTGGGCAGAACAGACATGTCGATGGGTCATGATACAATGGGCTAACACTCTTTTTTGCCAGATGAGCTTTGCCGCTGATGTCCTCTACCACGTCTGCATCAACCTCATCAAGGTCTCGATCGTTCTTCTCTACCTCCGATCCTTCTTCAAGAGCTGGTTCCGCACCTCGTGCCTCGCCCTGCTGGGCTTCCTGATCGCCTTCACCATCGCCGTCACCGTTGCCACCGTCGCCCAGTGCAGCCCGGTCCCGTACTTCTGGGACTCCTCCATCTCGGGGACATGCGTCGACCAAAAGGCCCTTTGGTATGCCAACGCCGTCATCAGCATCATAACCGACGTGGTCCTCCTTGCCCTCCCCTTGCAACCAATCCACGCTTCGAATCTTTCCGGGGGGCAAAAGGTGGCGTTGATGATGATCTTTGCCCTGGGCATGTTGTGAGTTCCTCTTGTGACCAAGTTGACGGACCAGTTGCTGACGATGCCATCCAGTACCACCATCACCACGATTGTGCGAATGCAGGCCTTTAACCTTTCACCAACCTCTGACCGGACCTGTGAGTTGACCAATGCTGTTTGATGGAACTGGACCACGACTGACAGCGTACAAGACGACATTGACGCCCCGTTTTGGGCCATTATCGAGACCAACCTCGCCCTCATCTGCGCATGCCTCCCCGGCTGCAAGCTGCCGCTCACCTACCTCTTTCCCGCCCAGTTCTCGGGCTCTTCGGCCGCCACGAACGAATCCAAGGCTCAGGCCGTCGACGAGGAAGCCCCCGAGGTGACGCCCTTCCCGAGGCGGGAAGCGCCTCGTTCCCGCCCCGGGACGGCAAACAAGAAGGCGGGCAGGTCGCAGCTGTCCATCTCATCGACGACAAACGACAACGGCAAGGGTCTGGACGACTTGCCGATGCCTCCCCGACTCAACCCCGACCGGACCAATCGCAGATCAAGCATGTTTCGGGACGCATACGTGTGGCTGGGGGGCACCATGATGTGAGCTGGATCAAAAGACGGATTCAAGGGGACTGCATTTTTCACGGTTGGAGTTCAGGGCAACATACACGACATTATCCGGTATATATTCGTTGGGGTTCAGGCGCCCGGTTTTGACAAGCAGCGTTAGAGATACCATTATTCATTCAATCTAGAGCTTCTCGGCCTCACCAGACGCCCCTTGACGGACTCAACCCAGGAACTGCCCCGTGGATGATGCCTGTGTATGCGCAGCTTCGATCACGGCCCCAATGGCGCGTACAACCCAACGGCCAAGCATAAGGACCATGCTCAAGAAGCCAAACACGACCTGGGGCACGACAGTATAGGTGACAAAGACTAACGCCTCTGGTTAGCTGTGGAGGACTCGACCTCGGGGGTTTGGAAAAGACACTTACACACTCCGCCTCCTGTCCGCTTGACGACATCAAACAGCTCGGTCCTCATTATCTCGGCCGCCTGCTCTGGCGATGCCCATGGGCCGAGCAGCCGAAACTTGGGGTTGATATTAGGGCCAAAAGCCCAAGTGAAGAAGACTTTCCAGCCGTGCTTGCGCAGCACATGGGTGGCTTTGGGGGCCGATCCCATGTCGAGAGCCAGCTGGTATGCCAGCGCTTCATGGTCCACGCCGAGCTTCTGCGCAAAGAAGTCATATCCGCCGCGGGGGTGAAGGGCATAGTCCAACTCGTACGGCTCCACGGCAGCGCGGTTCTTCCTCTTCAGTTTGAGGGGTCGCGGCGCTACGTCTCCCTCCTCGCCACTGCTCTTCTTGGACAAGTGATGCTCGACGAGCCGGGACACCCACAGCTGCGCTTGGAGCTCGGCGAGAGGGGGGATGGCGCCTGACGCGTGGTTAGCACCTCACACGCTTCAATCACGGACGGGCACCCTCACCGATAGAAGGTCGCACGAACCCGATATACGCAAGACCATCCTCAATGTCCGCGTATATCCCCCGCACCTTGCAGTCCGGCAGCCTCGGGTACTCGTCGCTCAGAAACGGAAACTCCCTGCGGTAGCCCGTGGCGATGATGACGACGTCGGGCGTGACCGGGCCGGCCTCGGCCGTCTTGAGCTTGAGCCGGGAGCTCTCGGGGGACTTGTTGTCGCGGAACTCGAGGACGTCCCTGTCCCCGAGCTTGGACACGCGCCTGGGCCACGGGGCCAGTTCGATTTCCCGGCCGCCGGTGTCGGGGAGCGGGATGTTGATCAGGGCGCTGCGGATCGAGTTCCAGATGCCGGCTTGGGAGCGGTAGGGGGCCGAGATGTAGGGCATGGCTTTTGTGGTTTTGACGACAAAGTCTTGGTCGGGGTTAGCTTTTGGCCCTTTTCCGTTACGATCCAAGGACGGCCCTCACTCACAAGAATCGATATGCCTCCGCCCCGACGACACCCCCCCAACCCACTGATCCAACCCACTCGAGGTCCCCGAAATCGACGCAAACATGCCCTTGATCCAGGCATTGTACGCATCCCACAAAAGATTCGACCGCTGCAGCACCGGCGGGACATAGGCCGTGTCAAAGAGACTGGCCACCGTCATGTCGATGGGCTTGTTCGGCCGCCTCCCCGGGCGCGGCCGCCCAAACACGCCCAGGATGACGGGCTCCGGCACCACCTTGGGCGCGACGAAGAAGCCGTCCCGGTGGCACATGAGCACCCGCCCGACGCCCGGGTGGTGGACGGCCAGCGCGGCGATGTCGTGCGCCGTCTCGCCCGCGCCGAGGACCACGACGGTGCTGGGCGCGCCCGTGGCGCTGAGGAACTCGCTGGCGTCGCCCTTGGCGTTTTTGAACGAGGAGGAGTGCAGGAGGCGGAAGGTGTGTGGGGGGGAGGGCGGTGAGCGGGCGGAGAGGACGCGGTTCATGAAGGATTCGTCGTCGTCGAGGTCCTCCCCGGCTGCGTTGGCCCAGTCGGAGCTCGGCGTGGCCCGGGGCATGGCGTCGTCGGGGGAGATGAGGCCTTCAATGTCGCTGGGGATGTTGGGCGTCAGGTTGAGGCCGGAGCACACGACCACGGCGTCGGCCTCGTGCTCTTCGGGGCGGCCCGTCCGGCGGCATAGTACGGTGACGACGTGCCCCGGGCCGGGCTGGCGGCGGCGGACGATGGAGACCACCTTGCTGCACTGGATGCGGCCAAACAGGCCATAATGCTCGGCATAGTCCCGGAGATACTTGACGTAGGCCTCGGGGGTCAAAAAGTCTGGAGACTCTTTGCCGATGCGAAAGTCCGAGAAGGCGGTCAGGAACTTTGACGAGACCAGCTAGACGCGTGTGAGCAACCTGCAGATAGGTCAGGGGATATGGGATGCGAACCTCGCTCTTGTCCCAGACACGGTATTTGAAGGTGCCGCCAATGTCGTCCTCGGCCTCAAAGAGCTGAACGTCTATGGGCTCGAGCTCGGGGTAGAACTGGTGAGCCGTGGCGAGGAACTTGAGGGTTACGAGACCGGCGGGGCCGCCGCCGATGACAATCACCTTCATTGCTAACGTGCTTGGGGGGTTGGTCCGCGTCGCGTCGTCGCGGTCAGCAAGGGCGAGAAGGGAAGGTCATGGCGATGGTGGCAGGCTACAGCACGGGACAAGGGATAAAAGGGCGGCAGCGCGAGGACGCATTCTTCTTTGGGTCAGGGCGAAGCTTGAAGGATCTTGCCGGATTACAGCAATGTCACCCTGTAAGCATATCGCCCTCTTGGCGGGGACTGACTTCAATCGGAATTAGGTTCAGTTAAATTTCACAACGACTCGGAACTTGTTGCTTCAAGTTGGAGCTCGCTGCTGGTCCTATCAGACATGGTATCCGGTCTTGCTCGTATTTTGCGCCAACGATATGTATCGTCAGTCTGTCAGACAGGTTCCCGCCTCGAGGGTTGTTTACTTCTCAGATAAGCCAGAGTTGGGAGTTCAAAATGCCAAGGCAGCACTGCCGCAGGCGGTTGCAACATCAGTCTTTGGGACGTGGTAGCGAGAGTCTAAGCCCTATGCGACTCGTTCCTTGTAGATATTAACCTCGGATTAATCCATTGGGTCTGAAGATGTGCAGGACGGTGCTGACTGCTTGGCACTTGGTATGGTCCCTGAGAGTCATCGTCGACTTGGACATAAGTAGAGTTCAAGATAGGGACCCCACTTTCAACAGCACTTGAGTCTTGCTTATCCTGCAAGAAACAACCCAAAATGACTGACGTGCACTGAGAGAGACTCCCCAACTGCTTCAAGGCCGAGTTGCTCCATGTGTCCCAAAACTAGATGCATGCTCTGGATCAATCCTCCCCAATAGAGACGTACGTCTATACAATCAGATTTAAACTGTGCTACTGTCCTCCGAGACATGACGTGCCAGTGATGTTCAACCTTGAAAGATAAGTGCCAGTGCTCTCCTCCAGCATCAGATACTCAATCCCATCACACAGGGTTGTTTGTCAGAGACTGTGACTACTATGCAAAGTAGAATATGCCTTGGAAGTGGAAAATGTACAATGTGGAAAATGTACAATGTTTGTCAACTTGGGCTTTTGTCTTTGTCAAGTCAAGATATATTCCACCCCTATTCCACTATCCAGGAACGCCCCGGACAGACGGGACTTGCAGGTGGATTGAATGGTTGTCCCAGCGGGGGATAGGGGTAATATCCACCAAGCAAGTGCTGTGCGGAGAAGGTGGATGCACTCCACGAAAACCTCGGCCGGCTGGAGCCTGGAACTAAAATAGTGAAAATAACAAGGAGGGAAGGTGGAAAAATACGAGATGGAAAGCGGAGCAGCGAGGCAGACCAGAGAGCAGATGCAGAGATGGTGCGGTGATCGCGCTTCCCGGATTTTGATGCGGCGGGAATAGCGGCAGTGTCCGAGGCCCGGCGTAACTCGGATGAAAGGCCGGTGCGAATATCATGATATCACGATGGCACCCAACGAGTGCCCGGCCGGGCATGATGACCAAGCTGGGTTGGCAGTTGCGAATACGGGCTCCCCTCCGAGAATTTGTGGACAGCTGAACATTTCCTTCTGCTCGGAGACGGTATATTCCCGTTGGCCACAACACAAGCCAGCCATTGCGAGCTGGACAACAGCGTTGGCCTTGCCAGGCTGTTGACTGGCCCCCGACCCGGGAATTGGAAGCCGACCATCGCGAGGACCAGGAGCAGGCAGCCACAGACCCAACTGTCAGGCGACTCTCAGCCCCGTGGTTAGATTGCACACATGTGAATCATGAGCTTAGCCCTCTGGGCGGCCGAGCTGATTGGCAGAATTGTCCCGACTCGGTTGTCAGGCCTTGGCAGCGCCCAGCACCAAATCACATGGTCTCCATCAACTACTCGTCAAGCTTTGATCCTCCGTTCGGTTCTCTGCTTCGACTGATGACGATGACGATGAAGATGTCGGGCCGTGGGAGGCTGCTTGTTATATTTAGCTGGCAGTGACTCGAGAGCCCTTGGGTGTTGACGGGATGCAACCCACCTGGCCGACGATACGAAGCAATATTGCTCGTCACTTGCTGCACGACCCAGGTGCTTTGACGCGAGTCAGCAAATCAAATCGAGAAGGTGGCAGACTAACCACCAGCAACCCACCAGCTCCTCGTCGGTTCTGGGAGCGGCCCGCATGACCCGCCCCCCCAAGCCCGGTGTGATTCGCCCGCCGACCTTTGAGCTCCCCCCTCTCCATTACGAAAAAAGTAAGCTCGGCAGTCCGCCATGTGGATGAGGCCGTTGCATCGGCATCCGCTGCGGCGGCGGAGAGCTGAACTGGAGACCCTCAGACTCTTCTTCCAAGTCGTCCTGACTAACAGCGCGCCCCGGGCAACCCCGGCCATGGCGCGAGGGCTGGGGCGGCGGGGAAAGGCGATGATCGTAATCCATGGGATCCCATGGCCGGCCCTGCAGCTGCCAGCCTGGGGGGGTTGTAGATAAAGACCGGGCTTCCGCACCACGTCAGGCTTGTGATCCAGCTCTTCTCCAAGCCATCAACAATCAGAATTGTCATCATGACTTTGCTTCGAACACTCGTTACAACATCCCTGCTGGGAGCCAGCTTGGTCGCTGCTGCCCCGGCCGACTCACACCATCCCCGTGACCTGGGCCTTCTCCAAAAGAGGGAAACATGCGGGCCGGGCATCGGCGCGTGCGGAGACGGCCTCTGCTGCTCCCAGTACAACTGGTGCGGCTCGACCAGCGAGCACTGCGGCGCCGGGTGCCAGTCTCAATTCGGACCATGCGGAGGGTGAGTCTGCCGTAGCGGGGTTGTGTCCAGCTCGGAGCATCGCTAACATCCACCCAGTAGCGGAGGCGGCGGCGGCGGCGGTGGTGGTGGCGGTGGTGGCATCCTCGATGTCCCTCGTCCAAAGTTTGGATCTGTCCCATATGGTAAGTTTTTTCCGTTCTCCCCTTGAGGGACCGACTTACCAACACGGAAAGGGGTCCGGATCAATACCTGTAGCGTCGGCGGCACAATCGCCATCACATTCGACGACGGCCCCCACGTCTACACCAGCCAGCTCCTCGACCTGCTCTCCCGGTACGGCGCCAAGTCGACCTTTTTCATGAACGGCCTCAACTTTGGCGACATCCGCGCGGCGCCGAACCCCGACGTGGTCCGCCGCATGGTCGCCGAGGGCCACCAGGTCGGCTCCCACACCTTTGGCCACCCCGACCTCAACGGGCTCGACTCCAACGGCCGGCGCCAGCAGATGGGCCAGCTCGAGGAGGCCTTCCGCGACATCCTGGGCTTCTTCCCCACCTACATGCGCCCGCCCTATGGCAACTGCGACGGCGGCTGCCTGGGCGACATGGGCGCCCTCGGGTACCACGTCATCCAGTGGTCGCTCGACACCCTGGACTGGGAGGGGAACGTCCAGAACAGCATCAACATCTTTGACGGCGGTGCCGGAAGCCAGGCCATCAGCCTCGCGCACGACGTGCACGCCGCCACCGTCCAACAAATGGCCGAGCGCTTCCTCCAGACCGCGCGCAACCGCGGCTTGCGCATGGTGACGGTGGGCGAGTGCCTCGGGGACCCGTCTGGCAACTGGTACAGAGATGCGGCCACGGGAGCGGCTGTCGGTGGTGGTGGTGGTGGTGGCGGTGGTGGCGGCGGCGGCGGTGGTGGTCTGCAGGTCTCGACGGACGGGACCTGCGCTTCCAACAGCGGCGGCAGGTTCACTTGCCAGGGGTCGTCGAGCGGGAACTGCTGCTCGGTTTGGGGTTGGTGGTAAGTTGACTGATCTCCCCAGTTTGGAACCGAAACTAACAGAGACACAGCGGTTCGACAGCGGAGCACTGCACCGGGGGGTGCCAGTCGGGTTTCGGCACCTGCTGGTAGAGGGAGTGGTAATCAGTAATGGTTCGAACGAAATGGGATGATGGGATGGATGCGAATTGATTGGATTCTTCGCTCACCTTCATGACTTGGTTTGGCAAAAGGCGCGGCACTGCATACAGCGTGGGTTGGTGGTGGTGGTGGTTTGATGACGGTGGTTGTTGGGAGGGAAAGTCTCTGCTCCACCTGGTCTGGATGGACCTGGGGCAAGTGGCACCGAAAAGGACCACCCCATTTGGGAGATGGGATTGGATGCATACATCTTGGAGCGGCATATATATACCGGTAATTGTTAGTATTATTCAGTAATCGAACCCGTCTCAAACTTGTTACTGTTATAGTAAAGCCTTGATTTGACTGTATATTTATATTACAAGTAGATTTTGGAGCCTGGCATTAGGTTCTCCAACCCAACCCTGTATAAACACTCCCCCTTTTCCACTCCCACCTCGGACTTAGTGCAGGCAGTCCTTGGCCAGGTCGTAGGTCGACCCAATCTCACCCCAGCGCACATTCTCAAAGGTGACCTCGGGGAAGGGCTCGACCTTGACAATGTTGGCGGGCAGCCCCTCGCCAACCTTGCAGGGACCGGCCTCCTCGGCGTCGAGCCAGGTCATGCCACCGCCATCGTCCCACCAGATGCTAAAGATGAGGACGGCGCCGCGGTCCATGCTCTCGCCCATCTCCTTGTGGCCGCCGAGGTCCATGTAGCGCTTGGAGTTGGTGGCGACGCAGAGCTCCTCGGTCATCTCGTTGACCTTGGGGAGGCCGGGCGCGTCGACCGTGTACGAGTCGATGAGCTTGCCGTCCTGGATGTAGAAGCGCTTGATGGCCCGGAGGACACCCTCGTCGTTGGTGGGGAACTGCGTGATGACGGTGAACTTGCGCGTCGTGTCGACCTTGAACGTGGGGCCCACGCCGTAGTAGTCGGTGATGTTGACCCTCCACGGCTGCCACGCGCAGCCGGCCTTGTCGCACACGCCGGGCGCCTCCTTGCCGCACTCGTCACCCTCGCACAGGTACAGACCAGGCTTGTTGCACGTGTGGGGAGCGATGTGGCTCGACCGCTGAAAGGGGTTTTGTCAGTTTGGGACCAAGAGGGCACTGGAGGAAAAACATACCGAGTTGGCCTCCCAGATGTCCATCTCGTTGCAGCACACACCCTTGCCGTCAATGTTGCCGAGGCCCGACTGGAACGGCGTGACGAAGCACTGCGCGTCGCTGCGAAGCTGTTAGCTCTCGGTCCTCCAGCTGCTGTTTACAGAATCCAAGACATACCAGTATCCGGTGCCGTAGTAGGCGCCCCCGGGGTTGTACTCGCTCTTGCCGCCGTTGGGCGACATCTCGGACAGGTACAGGGCCGAGTTCATGCCGCAGGGCAGCTTGGACGGGTCGACCTCAAAGGTGAACTCCTTGCCGGTGAAGTGGACCATCTCGTACTCCTGCTCGGTCTTGTCGAGGAGGTAGATGCGGGGGGTGACGACCGAGTTGCCAATCTTTTGCTGCATGCGGAGCGAGGTGCCGTTGGTGGTGACGCCGTACTTGGAGTAGTCGGGGATGCCCTCCATGATGCAGTTGTTGAAGCACGACTCGATATCGGGGCAGGCCGTGGCGTTGGGCTTGTTGCCCCAGTCGCCGCAGTTGTGCTCGTTGGTGGCCTGGTGGATGGGGTGAGACGACGAGTCGAGGACCAGGTAGTTGGTGGCGTCGACGCAGCCGTCCTTGACGGTGCATCGCTGCGTGATGAGCTTGGGGTGGACCTCGGGGGTCTTGCCGGGCTGCTGGGCGCTGGCGACGGTTGCGAGCAGGGCCGTCAGGCCGGCGAGGGCGAACTTGGACGCCATGGTGATGGAGGGAGTGACTGAGGGACGTCTGGGATCGACGACTACTGAAGCAGCATCAGAAGCCAGAGACCGAGGAGCCCCCTCATGACATATATACGTCCAGGGACGCCAACCCGGTACGAGCAGGACCGAGGAGCGGCTCGCGAGAGGGTGTCATTGGCGGGACCTGGGAAGCCGTTGCGCTCCCCATGGGGCTGCTCGGGATCGCCAAGGGGGCCATAGGGCCCGAGTATCCGTTTAAGCAGCTGCCCAGCGTCGGCGGCGATCCGAACGGAGGCCATGTCCGAACGACACGAGTGCCGCGTCTGTGGGGGATTTGGTGGGTGTGTCGTGGGCCAAGCCGTGGCCGGGGGTGAATTCGCGGATATTAACCCACCGTTCTTCCGGAACAGGAAGCGGGCCCATCGTCGAGTCCCCTCAACCCCCGGGACTTGGCACGGGCCCTCCCCGAAGGACGCGTGCCATGGCGGTCGTCGACCATCGAGAGGGAGATGGCCGTCTCGGCTTCCAACGTGCCAACTTGGCTTTCAACGGCCGCGGCGAGGGGACGGGCCGGGATCGCGATGCATTGCTGGTCTTCATCTCGGATTCTCGGATGGCCCCTCTCCAAGGCGACCATGGGACCACAACCCGAGTCGAGAAGTCAAGGCCGACTGTCGACAACAGCAGGTGCTGTGCTTTGTGAGTCCGAGTGCCCATCTGGGCCAGACAAAGTCGGGCCGTCGAAAAAGACCGCAGTGGGTTCCTCTCCAAATGTTGGCGGGCGGGTGATATCATATCGGGGACAATGCAACCCCAACGGGTGCGGAGGAGCACTGCGGAGGAGGGAGGTCGGCCAGGTAAAGGCATGCAGGAACCGATGGGTTTTCATTTGCCAGACTTTACCACCCGTTCATGCCCTGGGACGGCCAGCGCCGCAATCTATCTGCGGTCTTGTCGAGCTGTCCACCCGCTGCCGTTCAATCTGGGTGCCGGTTATCAGCAGCGGCTTTTTGACGCTTTTTGACATGTCTGGGTGCCTACCGAGATTTCGCCTGGCTCTCTTGAGTCTCTGGGGCGGGCCAGAATGAGAGATCATTCGAGACTCGGTACCAGTCGAAAGATGGCTTCCTTTTTGGGTGCGCGACAAACGGGCGATCAGTGCGCGGTGTCTGTGGCGAGCGACGGGACGAACTTGAATGCGCAATGAGAGAATTCATGGAAGATGCCAGTGACCATGAAAGTCAGTGATATCGCAGCCCCCACAGTCGTAAAGGTTTCAAGTTGGTACAGTAATTGGGGTCTCCGGCAGTTGATCAAGCTGCAGCTAAACCTCTCGTCAGCTTCGAGATCTGCCGTCTTTGCAGGTTGAGACGGAAAGCGATGACTGCAGTGCCGATGGAATGAAAACGGGTGCTTCCTTTCTTGTCAGGGTTGGGGATCCACAGACTGAAATAAAAAACAATGCCCAAAATTCCACCGCTCCTGCCAACCCAGCAAGAGCAAGTCCACGGGGCATGAGTCGCCCGTCATTTCTTTTCAGGGCATCGCTCCATCTCACCTGTCTCTTCACCAGATCAAGACAGAAAGGACCGGCTCAATCAACACCACTGACATTACTCGCTCAACAATAGTACAGATTCCCACCACACCACGAAACTGGCACAATCACAACCTCGTCCCCTCGCCTCTTCGCCTCTCCCTCTCCTTGTCCCTCAGCAACCTCCTCAGAATCTTGCCGGTGGGACTCTTTGGGATCTCGGCGATAAACTCAACACCACCCTTGATCCACTTGTACGACGGCTTGTGGTCCGCCACATGCTGCGTGATGAGCCGGGCAACCTCCTCGGGCGGGTGCGACGAGAACTCGGGAGACACCACCACGTACGCCTTGGGCACCTCGCCCGCCCTCTCATCCGGCGTCTGGATGACGGCGCAGTCAAACACCGCCGGGTGGTCTAGAATGTGAGACTCCAACTCCGCCGGCGACACCTGCATCCCCTTTGTCTTGATCAACTCCTTGAGCCGATCGACCACGACCAGGTGCTCGTGTCCCGACGGCGCCAGCGTCATGAGCACCTCATCGCCCGTCCTGAGCCAGCGGCCATCGTCGTGGTGCACAAACGTCTCGGTCGTCGCCGCCTCGTTGTTGAGATAGCCCAGCACGACGGATGGGGACTGCACGAGGAGCTCGCCCGGCTTGTCGTGCTCCAGGATCTCGTTCCCGTCCGGATCCATGATCTTGGCCCGGAAGCCGGGGATCAATGACCCCGACGAACGATGCATGACGTCGTGCTCGCTGCTGGAGGACACCACCACTGCTGACTCTGTCATTCCATACGCCTGCGCCACGGTCCAGGTCGGGTACAGTTCCAGCAGCTTCTGTATCGTCTCCTGTCCAAGGGGGGCAGCGCCCGAGAAGACGAAGCGGACGCTGCTCAGGTCATATCGCTGACATATGTCGTGGGATTGCAGCATGCGGATGATGATGGGGGGGACCTGCCATGTTAGCGCCTCTGGGGTTCAGAGAAGAGATGGTGCGGACTCACAATGATGAGCTGCTCGATCCGGAACCTCTGGATGGAAGCCAGGTACGTCTCAAAGTCAAACTTGGGCAGGATGATGATCTCGTCGCCACGCCATGTCGCGCAGTGAGAGATGACAACAAGGCTATAGATGTGGCTCATGGGCAAGAGTCCGAGTTCGACTTGGGTCTCGACGCCGCGCAGCTTCCTGCCCACCGACTCAAAGGTTGTGTGTTGGAGAACGTTGGCAATGACATTGCGGTGGGATATCATGACTGCTTTCTTCTGGGGCATCAGTATCAACCGCAAGGAGGGTGGCAGGGTTTGCAACTTACCGGCAGCCCCGACGTCCCGCTCGAATAACACAGAAACGCAGGTTGCCGTTCTCCTTGCCCCCTTGTCCACTTCAACGACGGGAGAGGGTCAAGGCTCGCACCCTCGGCAATCAGATCCTCGATGCTGAGGAACGGGGCCTTGGTCTTGTCGTCTGTCATGGGCAGGAGGAAGACCTTGTCCTTGGGAATACCGGCCTCGGCCGCAGCCGCCAGGGCCGTCTCCAGCAATGCGATGCATGTAAAGAGCACCTTGACGCCGGAAGACTTGAGTTGATGGGCAAGCTCGGCTGCAGAATATGATGCGCTCGCCAGGCTGGCCACGCCCGAGACACGGTGGACGGCGTATGCAGCCACGATGTAGTCAATCTGTGATCGTTAGACAACCACTTCTTTTGCAACACTTGGAGGCATCTTGCCTACCGTATTCAGGGAAAAGATGCCCAACACCTTGTCCCATGGCGTCTCTTCGTTGGGCGTCCATCCCGTCCGTCGACTCAGACTCTTGGCAAGATTGTCGACGCGCTGGAAGAATTGGTCGTGGGAAAACGTGCGCCCTGTCAAGCCGCAGGTGAAGGGGTTTCGGCTTTGGGAGAATGAACGCCGCCCATATTTTTCCAATCTCATGAAATCATGGATGGGAATGGAATCAGGGGGGTCGATTGGAAGCTCGGGCACCCACGAGGGAGGATAAAAGACCATTTTTTTCGTATTTTCAGTTTGACAGTTGACAGGGTCGAACCACCAACACTCTCAAAGATGAAGCCAATCAAAATATTGACATTGGGAACATGGACATTGGAGTTGATGAAGGAAATCGGTCCCTCTCGGCACTGCTCCACCATCTCCAACTTTCTTCCCCACCACACTGTCCAGGCAATTCCCAAAGCGGACTTGCCGGAGCTCCCCTCTCCCGATCATGGTGCGGGGTGAGACCTCGGGGGGCTGTGAGGGGCTAGGGGGATGTAAACACCAAACGGAACTTGGTGTTATACATGTATAGAAGCAGCATCTGGAACACCTTCAGAAATCAGAACATATCACTCATCTTTCAGTTATCCCAACTTGACCTTGAACATTACACCAACAATGTCCGCCTCTTTGCCCAAGACCATGTTTGCCTGGCGCAAGCACAAGGGGAACCCAGAGCCTGTTTGGGAAGAGGTACCCGTGCCGACGCCATCACCAACCGGTGTCCTCATCAAGATTCTGGCATCCGGAGGTATGCACATCAACCATGGAATAGCTTCTGGATACAAACTGACCTTGCCCTCCGCCCAGTCTGCCGCAGCGACCACTCCCTCCTCACCCTCGAAAAACAAGCCGACTGGTTCCAGCCCAAGTGGACGCTGGGCCACGAGGGATGCGGCCGCATCGTCGAGTTTGGAAGTGACGTCAAGGACACGACTCTCAAAGTGGTATGCAACCCCTAACCCTGGCAACACCCTCCCCACTGACTCTGCCACAGGGAGACATCGTCGCCCTGCACAGCGTCCCAGGCTGCGGAGGCGCCGACTGCCCCGAGTGCTCCCGCGACCTCCCGCAGATCTGCGAGAGGGGCGAGCACTGCGGAATTGGGCAGGACGGCTACTACGCGCCCTACGCGACCATCGACATCCGGGGCGTCGTGCTCGTGCCCGAGGGCGTCACCCCCGCCGAGGCCGCCGTCGCCACCGACGCCGTCAACACGGCCTACCACGCCATCCACCGCCGCGGCGAGGTCAAGGCCACCGAGACGGTGTTTTTGTTCGGCCTTGGGGGGTTGGGGTTCAACGCGCTGCAGATCATCCACAACATTGGCGCGCGCGTCATTGTCAGCGACATCAAGCAGCAGAGGCTCGACGAGGCGCTCAAGCTGGGGATCCCCGAGGGGGATATTGTGCCCGTGGGGAAGTCGCCGGTCGAGTTTGTGGCCGAGCGGGGGCTGCTGATTGATACCGTGGCGGATTTCGTGGGCACGCATCAGACGTTTAGTGATGCGCAGGATATTGGTACGTGAAACTGCCTCCTCTGATCTCTCGGATGACACTGACAAGACTCAAGTGCGCCGCGGGGGCAAGCTCCTCTGCATCGGGAGCATCGACGGCGAGAACACGGTCAAGATGAAGACGGGGACGAGAAAGAGGCTGAGCTACATCTTTAGCTACGGTGGTCAGGTGCCCGATCTCAAGGAGGTTCTGGACTTGATCGCCAAGGGCGTCATCCGTCCCCAGGTCACGCACGGGAAGCTGGAGGACTTTCCCACGGTGCTCCGGGGGCTGGAAGAGGGCAAGATTGATGGCCGGGTGGCGCTGATTCAGGAGGAATAGAGTTATATTGTTTGGAATAAATTTGCTCGTTTATCTTGAACTTGGAGATGCACTTGAGACTGAAAGGTATGAGAACATGGACGAAGAATTTGTTGTCATCGGCTGGCCTGTGTGTTGCATATCTCTGCCCCAGCTAACATCTGCCTCGGGATGTCAAGATGTTTGGGCGGAGAAGAAACACGCTGGAAGGTTTTCACTCGGTGTTTCATAATGGATCATGTTTTTGTATTCCAAAAATAAACTGAATCATTGTAAACAGTATACACCTTTCAACCATTTACACTCGCAGCCTTGGTCATGCCGATACCCACGGCTGCCGTCGTCCCTGCATCAACCGGCATGATCATGCCCGTAATCCACCTTGAATGGTCAGAAGCCAAAAAGGCAACCGCGCAGGCCGCATCCCAGCCTGTCCCCTCCGTCCCCAGCAGACTCCTCGCCTTCCTCGCCGCTCTAGCCTCCTCGGTCATCCCCTTGGCATACATCATGGGCGTGTACAGCATCTGCATCCTGTATGTCAGCATCCCACGGGCACAGAGCTGGGTATGTGGGTGGACTCACCCCCGGACAGACGCAGTTGACCCGGATTCCGTCCTCGGCATGGTGGGCCGCCATGGCCCGCGTCATGTTGACCACAGCCCCTTTGCTCGTCGGGTACAGCAGGTGCGGAGTCCCACCCTTGAGCCCGGCCACGCTGCCCATGTTGACGATGGACCCCTTGGCTTCGCCCTCGTTGCGCTTCATGGCGGGCACGGCGTACTTGACCATGTTGACCATGCTCGACACGTTGATCTCGAGGCCCTTGGCCCACTGCTCCATGTCGACGTCGACGGCCGTCCCCGGGGCGCCGCCGATGCCGACGTTGTTGACCAGGATGTCGAGCCGGCCGAACTTTTGTAGGGCGAGCTGCACTGCGGCCTCGCAGTCTGCCCCCTTGGTGACGTCGCCCTGGGTGGCGACGACGGTGCCGCGGCCGGGCTTGGAGTTGGCCATTTCTGCTGTGCGCTGGGCCCATTCGAGGTTCATGTCGATGCCTACGACATGGCATCCGTCGTCGGCCAGCAGGATGCTGATGGCGCGGCCGTTCCCGATGCCATCGCCGGCGCTGCCGGCACCCGTCACGATGGCGACACGGCCCCGGAGGGAACGGGACGGCGGTTCAAGGGGTATATCTGACATGGTTGGTTGTTTTGGTCGGCTTGGCTCATATTGGAGTCGACCAGAACCGACCCATTCCCTGACTGCACTTGGGCACAGCTATTATCTCCGGCACGCGCATCCAGAATGGCCAACAAGCCAACAAGCCACGCCGGCCGACACTTGGTGACCGGCAAGCGACTCCCAGCCGAAGGATGGCACATCGAGTCGACATACCAGAACGGGGCGAGCCGCCTCGCCATCCCAGAGTCGATCCCCGCGGCATGTCGGCAGCGGGGGATCGGTCGGATCATGACAAGCGGGCCAGGTCCGCTCGATAACGGCCTTGGCGGGGGGCGGGGCGCGGGCCGGAAACATGCCACCCAGGGGCTGGCCAGCCGGGGATTGCGGAAAATGGCAAGCGAAGCGGCGATAGCGCGGTGGAGATGATCCGATGGGAGCTGGGCTCGGCAAGCCGGCAAGCCGGACTCGGTCTAGTCCGGGTCTCACATCGCTGACCGGCCCCACGCCCCCCCACCGCGCCGAGGGTCCGTCAGCCTCAAAGGGGCATCGCGCCCAGCTGGGAGGATCGCGGCCGGGCCCGACGCCGCTCCCGGGTCCCACCCGTGATAGCACCATCAGGCATCAGCTGGGGCGGTCCAAGATCCGGACGTGGCTGGCACCATGCTTGACATCGAGCATCAGCAAATCGTGTGGCCTCCTCCGCCACCGGGCAACAACAGCCGTCCTCAAAGGTACCCCTCTTTCCCAATGGGAAGGTGACCGTCCGCACAAAGGAGATACCGGAGCAAACCCAAACCAAACAACCGCAACCATCGCCATCAACCATCCGAATCCGAGAACACCCAACTGAACCATCAGCCCTATCACCAACATTAGCTCTCCCTTCCCCTCACCGCCATAATGGCCGACTTTTCTGAATACGACGGAGCGAGTGCCGAGTGGCTAGCCCTCGAGCCGACACTGCCGGAGATGCCGACAGGTCTCTCACTGGAGGAGCGCCGGCAAACCATCAATGCCGGCCGAGAAGAACAAGCGGCCGTGGCCATGAAGCTGTTGGGGCGGTGGGTCCAGACGCAAGACTTTTCCATCCCGACGCGCGACGGCGCCAGCATCGAAGCCCGAACCTATCGCCATCTGGGACTGCCGGCCGAGCCGGCGCCCATCTACGTGCACTTCCACGGCGGCGGCTTCCTGTTTGGGTCGCTTGGCTCCGAGGACGCCTTGTGCGCGCGCACCGCCATCAACACGCACGTCATCGTGCTCAACGTCAACTACCGGCACACACCAGAGGCCACGTACCCCACGGCGTGGAACGATGCCGAGGACGCCGTCCAGTGGCTGCACGCCAACGCGGCCACGCTGGGCGCCGACCCCCAGCGCGTCATCGTGGGGGGCATCTCGGCCGGGGCGTTCCTCACGGCGTCGCTGGTCCTGCAGAAGCACCTCGGCCACTTCGCGCCCGACCTCCCGCCCCTCGCCGGCCAGGTGCTCATGATCCCGTCCCTGGTCAACATGGACTGCTACGAGCCGCAGCTCGCCAAGATGAAGGACCCGGCCGTGTCGTCGTGGGAGACGTGCAAGGACGCGCCGGTGCTGCCCCGGGCCGTGTGCCGCATGTTTACCGACCTGCTCAAGATCGAGTCGCCCGACGCCAGCGATGTCAGGATGAACCCCGGGAATGCGACTGCCGAGCAGGTCAAGGGCCTCCCGCCCACCGTCGTGGGGGTGGCCGGGCTGGATCCGCTGCGGGACGAGGGGCTGCTGTTTGCCAAGATGCTGACCGAGGCGGGTGTGCCGACCAACGTGAGCCTGTTCCGCGGTGTGCCGCACGGGTTCCGGCGGTTCGGCGACAGTCTGTCTGAGTGCGCTCGGTGGGACCAGGTTGTCGAGGGTGGGATCCTGTGGGTATTGACCGAGCCAGAAGCGACGGGGGAGTTTGTCATCAAGACGGAGTGAGCGGGAGCATGGGGGGGGGTCTCGGGGTGGGCTTGTCAAGTTGTTATGTTGTCAGATGAACTTTTCTTGTGTTGGTAGCTTGAGCGCTTTGGTGTATTGGAATTATTAGATTGCTTCAACAGTGGCGTGGAAACTGATGCTGGTTTTGTTATGATGAGTCTGGGCATGGGCGTGATGAATTTGTCGATGTCGGCTCTAGAGTCGAGGCATGGAGGGTGGGTGGAGGTGGTTCTGGGAATTGGCGGTGGTTGATGACGGAGGTGCCACTTTGCAACTTGCAAGTCGTCTTTGAAGGTTCTTTCCTAGGGCTGGGGCGCACAAAGAAAGTCAGAAATTACACATCGGCCGATGCCTAATTCTCATCGCTCCTGCTGTCCAGTGAATGGGATGGAAGGTGCTCAGGGGCTGCCGGTGGGGGGGCTCTTACCTCTCCAGGGCTGTTTTCAGTTATCCTCGACAGCTATGGCCATGGTACTCGCCGTCTTCTCTGCTATACAAACACTGTCCTTGGTCCCGTTTGTATTGGACGCTCATCTGGAAAGAAAGACGCATTTTCCCTCCTTGATCCCGTCCTCCACACCGCACAACACCACACCTACGATGCCTCCACTTTTTGCAACCCCAATCCAACGGGCATCGACCATGGCTCCAATCCCAGGCATATTCCTTTCTCTATCTACACTTTCCTTGACGCAGGCAGCATTCCACTCCTCCCCAGCCACCTTTGAAGCCCGGCATTGAACCTCCCACCATCATCTTGAAATCACCAAACACTCCCGCATCCACATCGCTCCCCCTTGGCAGCTCTCCCTATCTACCCCCACCCCCTCCTCATCGCGCGGACACCTCAGCCTCCCCCCAAACGTCGCCACCGCGACCTCCTTCCTCCCCAGTCCGGCCTCCCGATCTCCCCACCCGCCCCAGCACAGCGCAAAGAACACATCGGGGTCCATCCCGCGGCACCGCCGGGCGTGCCTGCCACGTCCTCTGCCACGCCGGTGCCCTGGGCGGATACGTGACGGAGAAGAAGCCAACCATCTTGTCGATGCACGAGGCAGGATCGTCGAAGAAGGACGCGTTGGCCTCGCGCACGGCGTTGTCCCAGCAGTGGATGGGGTCGATGCCGACCAGTTGGTGGCAAAACATGAACATCAGTGGCTGAGGCTGCGGCCGGAGATGATGGGTTTAGCCTCTCGTCAGCCGTGTCCGAATGCTGTGAACTGACTTCTATCATGTCACATCTCCGGGTGCGGTCCGGAGATATCAACATGATCATATCAACGTGATCATGACAACATCTCCGACGGTGGCAAGGGGCAAAAAACATAAAATTATTTCCTTCCTCCGAGGATGCAGGACGGGAACGACCCTAATGGTTCCGGAACACCCTCAACGACCAGTGTCATAATCCCGCGTAAGCTCCATGGTATCGTCCCAAAACACACAAATCCAAACTCCTGCGCCCAAGTCTATCCAAGGCCTCAGTCCAGGTCCCCAACCCCATGATCTATCCCACCCTACGACGACCGCGGCTGCTTGTAGAAAACGCTACGCTCCCAGCCATCAATCTCATCGACCACAGTTCTTTGCGCGAGCTCGTAGCCGCCCAACCACGGCATCAGCCTGGCCCAGATGAGCCAGTACACGCCACCGGCGAGAATGATGCCGATTCCGACGACGCAGTGAATCCAGTATGGCAAGTTCTCGTAGATGTTCTGGCCATTCTCGGGCGGCACGAACGGCGCAACGACGAGGTAGATGTTGCTGAGCAGGAAGAAGACGACGACGGGGAGCGTGGCGCTGATGGGCGGCGCCCAGTTCCACTTGGCGCGGTTGAGGTACAGGTGGACAAGGCCTGCGGAGAGGAACGTGTTCACGATGGCCAGGGGGTATGAGATGACGCTGATGACACGTTAGCTGCGGGGTCCAAATGTCTAGGGTATAGTAGGGGCAAACATACTTGAGAATGAAGTTGTACGCATCTCCCGGGGGCGGCGCCAGCATGATAATGACCGACACAAGCCAGTGCTCAAAGAGACCGGCCAGCGGCGCGTTGAACGGCAGGTTGCTCGCCCAGAAGCGTGAAAAGGGCAGGATGCCCTCGCGGCCCAGCTCCTGCACCAGACGGCCCTGGGAGAAGATGACGCTGAGCACGTTGCCGTAGGCCGACAGCGCGACAAACACGCACAGGGCGCGCTCGGCGGTGCCGCCAAAGACGTTGCGGAAGAGCGAGGCGGCGACGAGGCGGCGGGCGGCAATGATCTCGTCCTTGGGCACCGCGGCAAAGTAGGCAATGTTGACGAGCATGTAGAGCACCGAGATGACGCCGATGGCCAGGGGCGCCGCGATGCGCAGCGTCCGCACGGGGTTGCGAGTCTCCGATAGGGCGTAGTTAGCGTTTGAATAGCCAATGTAGCTCCAGATGACGTTGTACAGCGCCGTGACGACGCCGTAGGCGCTGCCCGTGGTGCCCTCAAAGGCGTTGGTGAAGTTGTGCGGCTTCTTGTCCTCGGGGAGCTTGAGGTGGCCGGCGAGGGCCACCCAGCCGCAGACGACAATGATGAGAATGATGACGACCTTGATGGCGCCGAGCAGGTTCTGCAGGCGGATGCCCCACTTGAGGGCCAGGCCGTGGACCAAAAAGGCCGACGTGATGCAGGCGAGGCCGATGCCGCGCTGGTTCCACCGATCAACCTCGATGTCGGCAGCGTGGAGGATGTACTCGCTGAAGAGAGTCAACAAAAGACGTAACACACAAGGCCGCCAGAGAGACTCACCCGAACATGACCGAGTTCCCGCTCGCCCATCCCAGCAGGATGACGTAGCCGGTATAAAGGGCGGTGGTGAGGAACTTTGGCTTGCGGAAGATGAATTCGAGATAGTTCTTCTCGCCGCCGTTCTTGGGAATGGCCGTGCCGAACTCGAGGTAGACCAGCGTGCCGGCGCCAGCGATGAGCATGCCGGCGAGCCAGATGAAGAGAGAGAGGCCGACGCTGCCCGACAGGGCCAGGATCGAGCCGGGCGTCGCAAAGATGCCGGTGCCGATGACGCGGTTGATGATCAAGAACATGGCCGACACGATGCCAATCTGCCGCTTCGCCTGGCGTGCATCTTCAAGGCTGTCTCCAACTATCCGTCCAGTCTTGTCAGTGTCTGCATCCAGTGCCAGTGCCACGCTCGGGAGAAGGGGGCACACCGATCTGGCTATCGCTGTCGGATACGAGTCCCTTCTTGCCCTGCTCGTTCTTGGGTTGAGAAAGGCCAGTGGGTTCCCCATAGGCTGGAGGTTCTGGTAGGCTCGCCATGGCTGTGGTCGTGGGCGAGTGAGCGGCCCGGAGAGGAGACGGACAGGTCAACTTGGCGACAGCGTCCAAGGCTCGAATCACTCGATCGTGGACAAACAAGCAGCTTGGGCACTCAACGGGTCCTTGAACGATGGGATGTTGCGGAGGTTTTATCGAGGCTTCAGTGTGTGCGGATTCGGGAACCCGGATTCGTCATCTTCAGGGTTTTTCGCTGCTCGCCACAGGTGCATGGGGTTCGGCCATGTGTGCATGCATCGCTGCGTTGGGGACTGCGTCCGCTGGTTCGGGCCCATTCTAGGTGCACTCCTGGCTTGACACTGGCGTGGTGGAGCGCGCGTGTCATGTCGACTGCCTCTTTGGCCTTGCGGCTCCGATGATGTGCTCTTTGGCGAGTTGACGTGCTCAGCATGTGGGAAGCTTGCTCGCCGAGGTGCCGGCTTGTTCCTGGCTCGGGTTGACAGATGACCAATGGGGTGGTGCCGAAAGACAGTTCGTCCCGCTGTGGCGATGCAGAGACTGATTCAAGAGTCCGACTCGGAGATGGGCCGCCACCAGGCCGACGCCCACATCGTCTCCGGGGCGTGCAATGCAACGTCCGGTAAGGGCTCTCGGGCTGTCGATGGGTGCGCAGGAATCGGAGCCAGCAGGTGAGCGGCGTCCAGGAGGGATCGGGGACCGGAAGCGGCCGGTCCCACCTAGCAAATGCTGCGAATGCGCTGTCCGTCGGGGACAACCCCGAGACCAGTTTGCGCTGCCGGGTGGGTTCGGTGGGTTCGCCATGCACCCGGGTCGGTTTCAGAGATGAGATGAGATTGTCATGCTGGGTGCTCGAGACTGATGGCGAGCGAGGCTCTCGGAATGTGCATTGTTGGGACCAAGAGTTCGCAGGAGTTCGCAGCAGTTCATCCAAACTCGCCATGAACTCCTCCGAAACTCGTTCAGGACGGGAGGGAAGACCGACGTTGCGTCATCCTAGACATCCCGCGTCCGAGTCCTTGGGTCATCGGGGATATCCCAGCCATGCATCCAGGTGGCGCCGATTGGCGAAGTGGTCAGGGGCCAGCAGGCGAACTGTGTTGCGAGGTGTGTGATTGTGAAGGCGGCACTGCCGCAGCCGATGCGACATGTGATGAAAGGTCCCGGGTGGGCGAGGCGTCGAGATCGGAGGCGTGATGTGGCCAGTTTCAAATGCCACCGTGCCTGAAGCCTGACTTCGGCATTGGAACTGACTGCAGAGGGAATGGCGTGCTTTTCGACATTTCGACATTTCGAC
The DNA here is from genome assembly GCA_030685255.1 of Podospora conica. Lineage (NCBI taxonomy): Eukaryota > Fungi > Ascomycota > Sordariomycetes > Sordariales > Podosporaceae > Podospora > Podospora conica. Next base: position 61,744 of record MU839466.1, on the reverse strand, counting down.
GTTTCTGAGGGGTGCCGCAGCGCGCGCATGGCACGGGGCATACCAAGTATATATATATGTAGCCAAGGGCCATCGAAGAGCTCAAGCTAGCCCAGGTGTTCGGAGCCGCCCGGAGTTCTCAAGGAAATGACCGATCACAGACTTGCAGTCGCAACCGCGATGCCGATGTCGATACCGATGTCGATACCGATGCCGCTTGCCTATCTGTGGAAATTAGTAGCTTGATGGCGCTGGAGACCGATATCTCACATCCGATCGCGGACATGACGCCATCCCGAGCCTGTCTGCCGAGGAGAAAAGATGACAGACTACTGCATATTACGGTTAGTCCCCTCATGCCCTAGTACCAAGGCCCCTAGCAAAACTAACTGCAATAAAACTGACTTCACCTCTTGGGCCAGTTCCATGTGCAGTCTTCCATCCGTCCGAGCAGCTCCATCGACCGGCAAACCGGTCAAGAGCGACCATGGCCGCCAAAGACAGACGGGACAGTCACCTTCAAGACTCGGAGCAAAAAATAAGGTTTGTAAATTCTCGACACTGGGTATCAGGTATTAAGTTTAAAGAAATCCGCTCCTCCGTGGGAGGTGGGCGAGAAGGATGAGACGAAGCGATGCTGCTGCAAATACACGCGAATGGACAAGGTGCCTAGTTGATAGGCGGTCCAAGGACCTGAAGTTAGTCCTTCTTGGTCGTCGCCACGTCGACGGCATCGACAGGCCCGTGCGAGACGACGCCGTCAAACGTCGTCGTCGGAGGGCCACGGTAGTTCTTGCGGCCCCAAGCAAAGTACCAGATCGAGGCAATGACAGCGAAGCCGACCAGCACGACGGGCGCATAGTTGACGCTGGCGGCCGTGACGGGGAGGTAGGCGGGCATGCAAAAGAGGGGGAGCGCGAGGGCAGACCAGCCTGTGCAAAGAGAAAATGTCAGTACGGGTGTCAGCGACGTGAACAGAAGAACAAGAACATACCAAGCGCAACGCCGTTGGCCAGCCAGCCAAACTTGCCGAGGGGGAACTTGGCGCCCTGCATCTGCTTGCGGCCGCCGATCATGGAGCCGAGGATGGGCATGGCATACGACAGCGTCAGGCAGATGACACCGACGCCCGAGAACGCGTTGAAGGCCACGGGGGAGCCGAACCAGATGAGGCCCAGGGCGATCTGGATGCCCATGGACAGCATCATGGCGTTGAGCGGCAGGTCGAGCGTGGGGTGCACCTTGCTCCACCACTTGGAGCCGGGGATGGCGCCGTCGCGGGCAAAGGCCCAGGTGCAGCGCGACGCGGCCGTGGTGCAGGCGACACCGCAGAGGATGGCCAGCACCATGAGCGGCAACAGGAGGGCGATGGCGGCGCCCGAGGAGCCGACGGCGCTCTTGATGATGGTGGGCGTGGGCTGGGCGAGCAGCACCAGCTCCGAGATGTCGGGCAGCACAAACATGAGGGGGACCAGGAACAGCAGGCCGCCGATGGTGTTGATGACAATGGTCATGACCATGGCCTTGGGCACCTGCGTCGAGGGGTGCTCGACCTCCTCGGTCATGCTGATGATCATGCCCGTCGATGAAGTTGCGTAGCCGGCGTGCAGCAGGCCCACGCAAAAGGACCAGCCGGCGGGCCAGCCCGAGGTCGGCTCAAAGTCACCAAAGACGTAGGCGGCATCGTGGCGCCCGTTCTTGGCAACGGCGAGGACAGTGATGAGAATCGCGAGGAGGCCGGCAAATGTCCAGAAAACGGCAAAGGTCTGTTTGGTTGGTCGTTGTCAGCATCCCGGGAAAAGACAGAAGGAAGAACAAGAACATACATCCAGGTGGTGAAGCCAGCGGTTGCCATAGATGGAGATGGCGTTGCAGAGCAGCGTTACGCCCAGGAAGACGAGGAAGACCTGGTAAGTCGCCTCCTTCCAGATGGGCTCGCCGGCCTCGGTCTCGAACACGTTGACGCAGGCGACGAAGAAGAGCGTGGTGCCAAACTGCACAGCAAGCGTGATGGTGATGTTGCCCACGACATAGGCCCAGCCGCAGAGGTAGGCGGCGACGCGGCGGATCGACGCGGGCGCGAGCTGGAAGGTCTGGTAGTAGACACCGCCGGCGGTCGGGTAGACGGACGTGATCTCGCCCAGCGAGGCGGCGACGCACAGGATGATGAGACTGACGAGCACCCAGCCCCAGATGACCACGACGGGGCCGCCGCCCTGGAGCGGGTAGTACAGCGTCGTGGCCAGGCCGTAGGGGATCGAGGCCAGCACGAACGACATGAAGGCGACATGCCAGGTCGAGCGGGTGCGCACGAGCTCGGCCTTGTAGCCGAGGGCCTCGAGCAGCTCGTCGGCCGAGTCGTCGTCGGAATTGGGCTCGCCGGCGCGCGTCGGGACGGCGCCGTGGGACCGGGACTTGGTGACCGAGCCTTTCGAGTCTGGTCTGTCAGCCGCCGGCGCCGTGGCCGTGGCCACGGCGGTCGGTTGGTGGCTCATGGCGGGGAAGGACGGTGGGTTGGGTGTGACGGCACGGCAAAAAGAGACGAGACGGAACGAATAAAGCCGGAGATAAAGGAGCAAAAATTAATACAGAAGAGCAAACGGTGCCGGCGATATGGGCCTGGCGCAACGGTAGATCTGAACCAAGAAGAAGCAACAGCAGGGCGCGCTGGGCAGCTGGTTGCGATGGTGTGTGAGATTGGTGAAGAGTGTAGGGTAGATCCGGAGTGTTGTTTTTGTTTGGTGATGGGATTTTCCCAGTTTTTTTTCTCTTGCGCCGGCGGGTCCTTTCCTTCCCCACGAGCCTGTTCCCCGAGAACTCCTCCCCCCAATTCCCCTCCACCCCACTGATGCAGTGTGCTGGACCCCTGTAAAGGTGAATGGAGCCCTGTTGCCCATGGGGCGGGACCAGTCTTTCGCCTTGAAATTACGTATCATTTTTGCCCGTCACCTCTGCCCTAGCGCACACTCGGCCCTGTGACGCAGGGTCTGGTCGGGGCGCCGCCAGGTTCCGTCCCCTCGGCACGGCGGGGCGTGGGATGGATTGACCAAACCTCCAACACTTTTTCTTCCCTTCTTCTCCCCATCGTTCGACTCCCGTCTTCTCGTCGGTGCAAGACTGGTCTCGTGCCCTCCCCCGTTTATCGAGCCAGTGACAGGCCCGGCAGCCTGCGGAATCGCTGCATGTCGCACCATTTCGGAATCCAATGCTACCTACGGATTACAGCAGCTGAGGGCTACCTCGCAAGGTGTGGGAGCACACAACGACGCACAGGAACACGGGCAGGGCTCGGGGGCTGGGACGGGACGGCGACACTGGGACGCTCGATGGACGGCGACGACGACGGCGTGCATGCGCCCGGCGAGCTTATCATGCAACCCCACAGTCTTGGCGACGACCTCTCTGCGGGTGCGCCATGTGATGATTGCGTGGACTTGAATCACTCGATGTACGATTGAAGTATTCTGCTCCTGTTCTTTTGATCTGGGGATGGCATCACAAAAAGAACCCCTCCAAGCCCCTGCACAAAAATCAATTGACGGCCCGATGGAGATTCGAGAGATTGACGAGATTGACGACACCAACTTCCTCCATCGTCGATGGATCACCCAACCTTATCTCTGCCAAGACATGCGGGGTCCCCAGGACGGTCAGGACCCCAACAACTGGCACATGCCCGAGGAGCTCCCTCTTCCTCGCTCTTCCTCGGCCCTTTTGTTCACGCATCTCAGTGTTTATCTCAACGATCAACTCGAGTCCCATCATCTTGGGAGTGTGATGGTGGGCTGAGAAAGCATGGTTCGTACTTTAATGTCCGTGAATTAAAGCTCCTTTTCTGTCAATTTTCACATTGGAAGTTTCTGTGCGGAAAGGAGAGCAGCTCGTTATCTATCTTATCGGCGCCAAGAGTTCGCCTTCCTCTCCCATCAATTATTTCAGCATTTCCAACAACATCAACGTCTTCCCAGTTATTATCCGTACCTCCTGCCGAATACCGCAATGGCTTCCTTCCATCCCTCAGTGAACATGTCCATCACAACAGCAGCTTCCAGCTCTCCGTCGCCGAGTCCGCCCACCCCACCAGAAAATTGGGAGTCGTCGCATGCGGCGTGAACTCGGCGCGGAATCCACCGATGGCCTCCTCACTGCAACCTCCCGGCACCGGCGCCCCCTTCCCAGCCAGCCGCGCCTGAATCCAGGGCAGCCACCTCGACTGGCTGGCCTGGATCAGCGGAAAGTGCGAAACATCCCTGTACCTCACAAACTCGAGCGACTCCTTCTTCGACTGCTTCCCCAGCGCGCACGTCTCCGCCACGGCCGTCTTGACGGCCCCAAACGACGCAATGGCATCCACCTCGCCCGCGAGCACCAGCAGCGGGCCCTTGAACTTCCTCCCGCCGACCGCCGTCATCCCGGCGTACGCCTGCACCGTCGGGTGCTTCTGCCAGCCGTCCTTGGCCAGCGGCGTCTTGACGTCGGAGAAGACGAGCGCGTCGGTCGGGAAGCACCCCCTCGCCGGCTTCAGCACGTTGAACCACCGGTCGGCCGCCACCTCCGACATGCCGCTGGCGTTGTAGGCCGGAAAGGCGGCCGTCACGCCCGCGATGAGCTTGGGCGCGAGGCCCTTGGTGATGCCCGAGAAGGGGAGCGTGGCGTTAGCGAGGGCATCCTCGTACTGCGCAAAGGCACGTGCCGGGGGCGCGAGGGACACGGTGCCGCGGTACCCGGCGAGGGGCTTGTCGGCAGCTTGCTTCTCGGCAAAGGCCCAGGCCGCGCTGCCGCCCTGGGAGTGGCCGAGAACAACAAACGGGCCGGCGGGCTTCAGGACCGCGGGGAATGCGGCACGCGCGGCCGTGATGGCGTGGGCGAGGTCGTTGGCCTGGGCAGGGGCGGCGAGCCAGGGGTGGCCGATGGTCTCGCCGGACGGGAGGGCGCCGACGCCGAGGCCGGCGTAGTCGGGCGCCACCACGGCCATGCCCTGCAGGGCCAGGAGAAAGGGGGCCATCCAGTGGTACTGCAGGCTGCGGTAGTTGCTGGGGGCGCAGCGGGAAAAGAGACCAGAGGTGCCGTGGCCCCAAGCCACGAGGGGGTATCCGTCACGGTCCGACGGGGCGAGCTGGGTGTAGGGCCAGAGGATGTACGCCGATGCCGGGATGGTGGTGCCGTTCAGGGTAGAGGACGTGTAGAGGATTCGTGACATGGACAGGCCGCTCGGGACACTGTAGTTGGCCAAGTCGGTGGCTGCTTCGAGGCGGAGGAGGGCCCCAGGGGCGAGCTTGGATGAAAAGTTGGCCGGGACCGAGTAGAAGGAAGCCGAAGGATCTGCAAAGGCAGCCGTCTCGTAGGCGATGCCAACGCCAGCCAGCTTCTGGCAGCTTTCGTTGCATGTGGTGCTGACGATAGCAGCAGCCGAGTACCTTGCCAGAGCCCCAAGGCTCAGCAGCGCCGCAGTTGCGGTCCTCATGGTTGGGGAAGAGATGGAGAAGTGTTGTCGCAGCTGGGTGGTGATGCTGAGGCAGGAGCCAGGAACATGTCAGCGAGGGACATGATCTCGTTTTATACAGAGGAACCGCTGTGGACGAAATGTCAAGCTCGACGACGCCAGTCCGGACTGAGCTTCGACCTGCACAAAGCAGCCCTGGGCCAGGGATCTGAACATTGGTGCCTGATATCGAGTGGTGACGAGGACACCGGCCCGAGGATTTGAGATTGGAGCATCATGAAGCTGGCTCGGTGTTCCCAGAAAGGGCCTTTGTCACTTGCCCGCCATGCAGCGACGCTTGTTGCTGGGGGGTGGCTCTTGTATGTTCCTGGCGACGGGAGGAATACGCACTTGCATGCTGACAAAGACAGGGGCGGCCGTCATTGGTCTGCTGTCGCGAATACGTTGGTGCATTTGGTCTTTACTTCAGGCCAGGCTTGGATCCACATGCGCCTGTTTTCTGTCCAATTACCGCCAAAGTGTATTTGAAACTGGCAGCCTGGCTGCGTGGTGTTGTAGACGTGAACTTCCGATCCGGTGTGGCGACGGTGCTTTGTCATGGTCGGCTAGGCCCAAGATGAAGCGATGGGGGTGGAGGGGGCAGGAAACAGCACCATGCGGCGGCAAGATCCATGTCTTGGGGTCGTTGCTGTCGCACGGAAAGGGGCATCTCTTCCGCGCTGTCTCGCCGTCGTTGAAGTGGCGTCCGAGATTAGCCACCGCTTGGTGTCCCGACGTCCTGTCCATGGCCAAAGAGATTAAGAGATTGAGAGACGGAAGTAGGAAAAGTCTACCGAGGATCAAGGGGCCATGCATCGATGCATGACGAGACTCGTCCTCGTTCAAGTCAGCGCCCTCGGCTGGACTCGACGAGGGGTGATGTCAGACGTAGCTCGAAAGAACTACACTCGTTTTTTGCTGAGAAGTTGAGACATTTCTTTGTTCGCCTGGAGTTCCTGCTCCAGCTCAGCCATGACCTTCTCCAATTCGCTCACCTCGGAGACCTTGCTCTCGAGGAATGTCGCCGCGACGTCCAGGTTCGTCTTGGCGACCTGGAGTTGTCGCTCCAGCTCTTCCTTGGCCGCCAGTTTGGAGGCGACCGTGTCGCGGAAAGTGACAATCGTTTGGGCGATGGCGCCTCCGGGATCTCTCACGTCCAGGTCGTCCCCGAGCGCAGGCAGCTCGGCCCATGGGAAAATGTGCGACAAAAGTCCTTCAAGCGCTCGAGTGACTGCTGGAAGTCTCTCCTCCATGTGGAGGCACTCGCGTTGTATCGATTCGGCCTCCTCGGTGAGAAGCGCCACCTGGCCTTGGATGGCGGCGTGTTTCGCATGGGCATCGTCGCGTTCGCCACGGGCGCACTCAAGACCGACTTTCCTGCTCTTGATCCTGCCCTCGATGAGCATCACCTCGAGATCAAGATCGTCTGCCAGCTCGGCCCACCTCCGCTTGAGTGATGGCTTCACTGGGTTGGCATGTCGACATGCGCCGGACGAAGAACTTGGTATGGCCGTCTCGGAACCAAGCTCCCTCGAGGAGATGCTAGACTCGGTAGACGGCGGAGTGAGTCTGCTGCCCCTGGGTTGCGGGTTCTTGGGGGTGGTGAGGGTCGGGTTGCGCAAGCCGGGCACAGGGGTTATGTCCTCGAGAGGAAGGGACACTGGGGTTGGATATTTTGACTCTTGATCGGCAAGAGGAGCGGCGTCGCCAGCTCCAGAGGGTGCTTGAATGTCCTCGGATTCATGGCCTCTGTGGCGGGCACTGCTCGCCCCGGAGGAGGTGCTGGCGGGAATCGACGAAGCGTCGTCTTCTTGTTCTTCGGCTCGTTCTTCGGGTTCGATGGCGGCGTTGCTGCTGGGCTCCCCCGGGCTGGGGGAGGGGCGTCGCTGGTCGGGTTGGGAGGTGTCATCTTCGTCGTCGTCGGCGGCGGCGCCAGGGGCGAAGCGCAGATCGGGAAGGTTCAAGTCGGCGATAACCCGGAGGGCATCCCCACGCGTCAAGAACTCGCGCTTTGGCACCTTTTTGTGGGCCAAGATCTCGGCGGCGCGTCGGGTTCGAATGGCGTTTTGAAGATGGTGACTGGCATCGGCGGCGGATAGGTATCGGGAGAGGCGGTTGATCAGCATGATCAGGTTGCGGCTGAATCTGGGCGGTCTCAGGCCCGGGGGCAGCAGTTCATTGAGCGAGGGAATCTCCCAGCGGCGCGCAATGTCGACCATTCTTAGCTGGGCCGCGAGAGGAAGGGCTGGGATGAGGGGGTCGTCAGCAAAGGGGAGGAGGAGGTGGCGGGGTGTGCAGGTAGGTACCCACGTTTCATCTGGCGGCTCCCCATCTTGTTATGGAACGTTGATATGGACTGTTCGTTTCTCGAGATGGCGGAATGGAAAAGGGGGTGGTGGTCGTCTTGGTGTTGTTGGGTTCGGACCAATCGAGGCGGTCGGCGCGGGGTCGCGAGGAAGTTGGGCGCACATCGAAAGCGTCGCGTCGGGACCCATTGTGTATTTTGAAATGATATGAATGGGCTATTGTCAGTCGAAGGGAAGATCAGGAGTTCGTATTGTGTATTCAGCGCTGCGACGACAATAGGGGCGCTTGTGGGAGGGAGTAAGTAGGTACGCTGTAGTTTTTGCGTTCAGGCCTGTGATCGAGTGGGTCTTGGGAAGAATTGTGGGGCCACTTGAAATGCTACCTGCTGTGTGATTGGCCATGGTAGTCGGTGGACCATGGGAATCATCATGGCATTTGAATAGCCATGAGGAAAGGCTGTGAATAAGATTCGAGTCTCGGGCCATATGATTTCGAACATCGAGGTGTGCCATCTGCATCGATATGGAATTTTGTAGGGTTTGTTTGATGTCACAGTCTTGTTTGTCACGGAAGGCATGGAACGGAAGGCAATTGTTTGTATTCAGTTCAGGCCAGGCCTGGAGGTGATGATGCGGTCCACGGTCATCTCCAACTTCCAAGTGTTCGAGATGCACGATTTCCCCAACAATATCCGCTGGGCCTGTTCCGTGTTCCGTGTTCCGTATCCCGTGTCGGATCTTGACTCCTCAGGCACGAAAAGGCCATGCGCATCGTTATCGCGCAAGCACTCATTGCACGGCTCCACGGCAGAACTCAGCAGAGGAAAAATGGGAGATGACGTCAGTACCTAAACAATATCCCACGCCACCCACTGCAACCAAGGAACACGCTGGAGCTAGGGGCTAGCCACGCGGGTCGCGACAACGCCCATCAGTGCATCATAGGCCACGCGCTGTTATAATCCCGACACAGCTGTTCCTCTCCCGGGCCTCACCCGAATACCACGGTCCCAAATGAAGTTCAGATACACTCCATGAGTCCATCGAGGGCCTGGGCTCGTTCACGACAGAGACAGCTACACCGACACCGACAATGGATCCACCCTTGACCCCGCCAGCTCGACCGATGGAAAGGGCCGAGTCGTCATACTTTGCTCCCGGTGCAACTGTCGAACACGCTGCCGCCCCAACCACCGCCGGCACCACCCCCCTCAACGAGGCACCGCCCACCCCGACGACCGAACACCCCCCGTCGTCCTCTCGACCGCTACCCGCAACAGCCGCGCGCAATGTCCAGTTCCGCTCCCTCGACCGCCAGCAGTCGGCCATCAGGCTGCGCCGTCTCCGGACGCGCCCGCCATCCCTCTCCAGCATCAAGGAGAAGCCTGCACAGCCATCGTCGCAACAACCCGGGCTCACCCAAGACAACCCGCTCCCGGTAGTCGTCCAGCCCTTGTCGTCAGTTCCAGAAAATGGTTCGCAACAACCCGCCCAGCAGGAGCAGGTCGCCGTGGTGCCCGTTGACCCCCACCACGGTGGGCTGCACCGCTTCCTCGGCCGGCGACGGCACCCCGCTCAGACCGCCAACACCGCCGAAGGGGAAGATTCCGATGACTGCTACGACTCCCGGATCGTCGACATTCTCGATGTCATCGGTATGTACATGCCCGTCCACACTTCCAAGCCATGCGCTGACGTGTTGTTTGTGTTGCAGACCCCGAAGTTGCCACCCTCTCCTCCATCACCAACGTCCAGAACTCGCTCTTTGTCCCGTCCCTCGGCCGATGGGTCAACCGCCGGCCCACATACGACCTCTCACACCTCCCCAAGATCCCCGGTGCCTTTCCCGAGTCGCTCGAAGACCTGACAAAGCATGGGGCTGGCACCGATGGCGACGGCGCCCGGGCAAAGAGGCGCCGTGGACCAAGTCTGTCGTCCGTCCTCTCCGACACCCAATATGCGATCCTCCCCGACGATGCCACCCTGGAGGGCTGGACCGACGACGAGATCAAGATGCTCAACGACCACGTCCGCCACATGCTGCACTCGCGCCGCTCCAAGTTCAAGCAGCGCCTCAAGGCCTTTGGAAAATACACTCGCCGGCCCCTGGGGTTTTTCGTGACCCTGTACGCGACCCTCATCACACTGTTCGGACTGGCGTGGGTGCTTTTCCTCATTGGCTGGATCTATGTGGGCGAGAAGCAGCTCTATGTCATCAACGTCATCGATTATGTTCTCGTGGCCCTGTTCGCCGTCGTGGGAGATGGCATGATCCCTTGGCGACTTGTCGATACCTACCGGATGGCCCATATTGCGCATCTGCGTGAGTCTACTGTCTTCATGCCTTGACCAAGTACCCTCACTGACAAGCATCCAGACCGAAAGACGTGGAAACTCCGCAAGAAGCTGCGTCTCCCCGTCCTCAACGATCACAACGATCTGCCCACAGCCGATACTCCACCCGACGTCGAGGCCGCCCAAGTCTCCCAAAAGGACGAGTTCATCCCGGTGCTGTCTGACAAGGAGCAAGCGACGCTTCTGCATCACCAAAAGAAGCTGGCCAGGTCCCATACCTTTTACAAGCCCCACGAGACCGAGACCCACAACGCCTTCCCGCTCCGGCTTCTCATTGCCATCGTTCTCCTCCTGGACCTGCACAGCTGCCTCCAGGTCACCCTGGGTGCCGTCACCTTTGGAATTCCGTACGAGACACGCCCAGCGGCTGTCACAACCACGGTCCTGTGCTGCTCCATTACCGCCAACGCGCTGGCCGGCATCCTGATCTCCATCGGGGATCGTCGGACCCGCAAGAAGGATGTCATTGAACGACTTGTCAAGCAGGAGCTCACTGCCCAGGCGATGAAGAGGGTGCGCAAGGAGAAGGAGAAGGAGGAGAAGGAGAAGGAAGAGCAAAAGAAGAAGGAGGAGGAAGGCGGAAATGACAATGGACTGCTGGCACCCATTGCCCCGTTTGTGGAAAGAATTCGAAACAGCACGGATAAGGGCTCGACATCCAGCAACGAGAAGAGGGAATAATAGATATGAGATACTATATACATTTCGGATACAAGCAATAATCAGACTAGCATTGGTAAAGTGAGCATTATATACTTTGTATACTCATCTTACTTATCGTCAGGTGGCAACTTCGAAGTTGCAGTAGATGCGGCCTTCCCAGCCTGTCAAGCTCGTCATCTTGGACCTTTCCCGGTCAGTTCCAACCAAGAACCTCACCGCCCGCTTCTCGCATCCCAGCGCGGTGGCTACATCCACAAGCGGCCGTTCCTCTCTGGAAAAGTTCATCACCACCAATGCGCGCTTCCCGGTCTCACCCTGCTCCTCCTTGAGAAACACCCATACATGCTCGTCCTCTTGTTCCAGCAGAATATGCCTTCCAAACACAAACACGTCCCGGTGTTTCTTCCTCAACTGGAGCATCTTCCGGTAGAACTCCAAGACAGATTCCGGGTCCCCCGTCTGGGCCTTGACATTGATCGCGCCGTAGTCATCATGGACCCTCATCCACGGGCGGGCGTCTCCACTGGTGAATCCGGCGTTGGGCTCATCGCTCCACTGGAACGGAATCCGGGAGTGGTCCCGCGCGAGGATGCTCAGCCCGTGCTTGGTCCTGTCGATGCGAGCCTGGTCCCCCGACGCCACGGCCTCGCGGTAGAAGCTGACGGCCTCGACGTCCTTGTACTCGTTGATGTCCCAGGACGCAGGCATGTTCTTCATGCCGATTTCCTGCCCCTGGTACAGGAACAGCGAGCCCGTCATGGCCGTCTGCCAGAGCGCCAGGGTCCGGGCGGAGCGGCGCCAGAGCTCGGGCGTCGAGTCGTCCCCGAACCGCGACACGGCCCGGCCGTTGTCGTGGTTCTCGCAAAACACCGTCGTCCACCCGTCGGTGCCGTCGATGAAGCGCTGCCAGGTGGCTGTCATGGCCTTGAGCGTCGGTAGCGTGAAGGGCTGGTACGTGTACTTGCCGCTGAACAGGTTGCCGGTGCCGAGGCGGATGACGGAGAACTCAAAGACCATGTCGAGCTCCCGGCTGGCGGCCGAGACGTACGGCAACACGCCGCGCGGGTCGGGCGTGTTGGACAGCTCGCCCACCGAGACGGCTCCGTAGGGTGCTAGCACCTCGCGGTTCATCTCGCGGAGGAACTCGTGGATGCGCGGCCCGTTGCACCACATCTCGGGGGCCGCCTGGAGGGCCGAGGCCGGGTCCGAGATGGGCGCGTCGGCGTACGAGGGGTGCTTGGAGAACTTGTTGACCGTGTCGATCCGGAAGCCGTCGACGCCGCGGTCCAGCCAGAACCGCATCGTGTCCTGGTAGATGGCGGCGCGGCACTCGGGGTTGTCCCAGTTGAGGTCCGGCTGCTCGGGGGCGTAGAGGTGGAGGTAGTACTCGGACGTCGTCTCGTCCCAGGTCCACGTTGAGCCGGCAAAGTAGCCCCGCCAGTTGGTGGGGGGCTGGCGGTTGCCGTTGTCGTCGAACCGGGGGGGCTTCCAGATGTACCAGCTCCGCTTGGGGTTGTCCTTGGAGGACCGCGACTCCTTGAACCACTGGTGCTCGATCGAGGTGTGGTTGACGACCAGGTCCAGGATGACCTTCATCTGACGAGCGTGGCACTCGCGGACGAGGGTGTCGACGTCGGCGAGGGTTCCGTAGGGCGCGTAGATCTTTTGGTAGTCGCTTACGTCGTAGCCCATGTCGGCTTGGGGGGACTCGAGGATGGGGCACACCCAAACGCAGTCGACGCCGAGGTCGTCGAGGTAGTCGAGCTTGGAGATGAGGCCCGGGAGATCTCCCCAGCCGTCGCCGTTGGAGTCCTTGAAGCTGGCGGGGTAGACTTGGTAGAAGGTGGCCGCCTTCCACCACGGCTCTTGGCCATGGTGGTCAATGAGAGCTGTGTTTTGGATGGAGCCCATGTTGTCGTGTGTTGAATCCAACATACAAGAATCGCCAATGGGGGCTTGATAGGTCATGGGAGAGGCTGCCATTGTGTGTCGGTCCTGAAATAGCTCCAGACACGCAGGGGGCGAATGATGTGGACACACGCCCCGGGTTTGTTGTCAGTGGGAGATCTTGGATCTGAGACATACTGGCCAAGGAAATCTTTCTGATAGTATGAACCCTGAAAATGCAACCCGGTATATCGAGACAATCGTCCTCGCTCGCTTGGCAAGAGGTCTCGTGCTGACATGAAAAATGCATGTACCTGCCGGCTCTTGGAGGGGTGACGTTGGTCCCAGCAACTCGTCTTGTGTAACGAGAATCCTGTCTGAATGCCGCATACTTCCCCGCAAACCGGTAGCGAGTGGCGTCGTCGAGGGTTCGCCATGCGGGCCATGAAGTTGCGACCAAACCGTCTCAGGGATGGATATGCAGAATTCTCTCATCCTTTTGTTCATGTCTGCATTTGCCGACAACTGCCGCTGTTGACATGAGAATGGGAAAAGGGCGGGTTTCCTCCGATCATCGGTTTGGGAGGCGGGTTAATGAGAAACCGAAGGATGAATGAAGCTTGCTCATTGAAGTCTCACGTCACAGTGCGACTCTGGTGGTGGTGATGATTTCCGTTTGAGTGTTAGCGCAGCATGGATCGACAACGTCATTGCCTCCCTCCTTCCCACCGGCCCATCTCGACGTCAAACATCGCCGAATATCACCGTTTCGAGGAAGGAACAAGCCCCAACCATTGAGATGCCTTGAAAAACTCTGTCTGATGCGTGCACTAGGGCACAGTAGCGTTTTCTTCCTCGAGCGGAGGAGGCGAATCGGCGATGGGAATACCTAATGTGAAGGGTGGCCGGCGGGCTCTGATGCCTTCAATGGCGCTGGACAACCTGGAAAACTGCAGCGTCATCGCAGGGTCCTTCGATCACGGTGCCAAGTACAAAACACCCAAGAGTCGCTGCTTCGTCAGGGTGTCTCCCCTTCCATCAACCTCGGCTGTTTTCCAGCAGACTGGTAAACTCTGCCCGGCACAATGGCTTCGCAACAACATCCCATCGGCGATTCCGCCCTCCCCGGGCACGACGCCGGCAAGCACACCGAAACGTCGGCCGCCACACACGACGAAAAGATACACCCCAATGAGCTCGTCGCCGATGCCAAGCATGCCGCCGACTCGGAACACCGCATGTCGCTGTGGCAGGCCATCAAGACGTACCCCAAAGCCGTCGGCTGGTCTGTCCTGCTGTCGTCGACGCTGATCATGGAGGGCTACGACCTGGCCCTCGTCGGAAACCTGTATGCCAACCCGACCTTCAACCGAAAGTATGGCGAGTACAGCGTGGCAAGCGACAAGTATGTCATTTCGGCCGGCTGGCAGTCCGGCATTTCGAACGGTGCCCGCGCCGGCGAGATCGTTGGCCTCATCATTGCGGGCTGGACTGCGGACCGATTTGGGTACAAGAGGACAACCATGGGCGCCTTGTTGCTTCTCATCGGCTTCATCTTTGTGCTCTTCTTTGCCCCCAACGTCCAGACGCTAGTCATCGGGTGCATCCTGTGTGGTGAGTCGGTTCCGACCCCTGGGCTTGCGAGCCCCCAGCTGACCTTTCGACCCAGGACTCCCCTGGGGCGTGTTCCAGAGCACGACGCCGGCCTACGCTTCGGAAGTTGCGCCTACCGTCCTCCGACCCTACCTGACGACCCTGATCAACGCCTGTTGGGTCCTGGGTCAGTTCTGCTCCGCGGGCATCAACCGTGCCGTGGTCAACAGGACAGACGTCTGGGCCTATCGCATCCCGTACGCCATCCAGTGGGTATGGCCAGTTCCAATCCTCATCGGGCTTTGCTTCGCGCCCGAGAGCCCCTGGTTCTACGTTCGCCGTGGGCGGAGGGACGAGGCAAAGCGTTCCATCCTGCGCCTCACCTCGCGAAACCAGCCCGACTTCGACCCCGACCAGTCGCTCGCCCTGATTGAGCACACCAACGAGCTGGAGAAGCAGATGAAGGAGGGCGTCACGTACCGGGACTGCTTCAGGGGCATTGATCTTCGACGCACCGAGATTGTCGTGGGCATCTGGTAAGGCACCCCGATCACCCAGTTCTGACTCGATGCTAACGTTCATCCAGGCTCGTCCAAACACTGGGCGGACAGAACCTCATGGGGTACTTTTCCTACTTCCTCACCCAAGCGGGCATGGACGCGGCCAACTCCTTCTCCCTGTCCATGGCCAACTCGGGCCTCGGGCTCGTCGGGACGTTCCTGTCGTGGTTCCTGATGTACCGGTTCGGGCGGCGGACCATCCACTTCACGGGGCTGTGCTGCCAGCTCGTCATCCTCTTCATCGTCGGGTGCCTCGCCTTTGGCAAGACCAAGGCGTCGGTGTGGGCCATCGGCGGCATGCTCATCCTCTTCACCTTTGTGTACGACCTGGCTGTCGGGCCTGTGACGTACTCGCTGGTGTCGGAGCTGTCTTCGACGCGGCTCAAGGCCAAGACCATTGTGCTCGCACGGGCGGGCTACAACGCCTCCAACATTATGGTAAACGTTTTGACCAACTACCAGCTGTCGACGACGAGCTGGAACTGGGGAGCCAAGGCGGCCTTCTTTTGGGCTGGCACGTGTCTCGTGTCGTGCATCTGGGTCTACTTTCGGCTGCCGGAGCCCAAGGACAGGACGTATGCCGAGCTGGATGTGCTGTTTGAGCAGCGCGTGTCGGCCCGCAAGTTTGCCAAGACCAAGATCGACCCCTATTCACACCACCCCGTGGACCAAAAGAGGCTGTCGTCTGGGACTGCTGATGAGTGAGCCGAGGATTCGGTGTCTGTAGGTATGGATTGTAGGTTAGAAAAGTTAATATCAATTCTAGAATGACGAATTTCACTCTTTCAAATACCCCATGCCCATGGTGTGCCAACGTTGCGAACATCTGGCAATCACCGAGGCAGATGTCGACGTGTCGGGCGACGGTACGAAGGCGAGGCGGGTATAACACCAGGAACTTCCCTCGCCAGAGGGGAGTCGCACGGGCGATGGCAGCTCCCACAAAATGCGAGGGGTTTTTCGTTTGCAGTCTCTGAGATGGGAAACCGGTCAATTGGAGGACGTACAATTGAATCGCGGGTCGCGGGACGCGGTCGTGGTAGCTCGCGGTGGTTGAGGTGGTGGGGGTAGGAAGGCGGAGAAGGATTGACGCGACGCTGGGAGAACGGATGTCGCGCGGTCACATGATCAACGGTCAAGGTTTGTCCCTGGGGCAATCCATGTTCAATCCACAAAGGATCGCCCCCCCATTCCTCCACCAACATGTCACTCCACGATCTGAATCGCGTGCATTTTAATCTGCCGAGTCAAGGTCAGGCCACCTGGGTAAAACTGGCCGGATGGGGTTCGCACTCGGCAGCTGGGACTTTGGGGCTGGGATGAAAATCTCAACCTTATCTCAACATTCAATGCGTTCCTCCGCTGGTCCATTGAGGTCGGGAAATTGATCTCCAGCCACGTGCCAGCCCATGATCGTGGTGGCGACACCAGAGGTCAACGGCCTGGACCTTGATCATCTTGGTGCAGACATGGGCGAAAATCGGGACAAGGAACCGGGCAGTTTGGCTGTGGCTGTCAGCGCGGGCATCCACGGGTCTGGAATTGAACAAGAGGCCTTGCCCGGAAAAAAATGCATTGAAGGCGGGCAAAAAGTCGGGCAGGGCCGTTGCAAGCCGGGAGCGGTGCGGGTCCGGGTGTAAGCCGACAGAGGCCGAGTCAACAACCCCCTGAGCCCCTTTTCCGCGACTACAGCATCGGCGTGACCGTCGGGGAAATTCTCTGCTCAAAACAGACAGGCGCGGTAAAAGGCAGCCCAGATACCGCTTGGACATACAGTTGTCCATTTTGGTGGTTTCGTGTCACGTAGGGATCGAAGGGATCTGCGGGAGTCGGCGTCCTCTCCCGTGTCCGGGCCGGCCATCACCGCGTCAACAAACAGCTCGTTCAACATCAAAAACTGTGCAAAACGCTTCAAATAACTTGTGAAATATACATCCAATCCTTCTAGACCCTCTGCGTGTTGTCCGTGACATTTCCCACCACCTGCTCCTCCTCGACCGACATATCGTATGGATCCCCCTCGATCTTGGATAGTTTCTGCACGATTCTCGCCGCAAACATGTCTCCGCTGACATTGGTCATGGTCCTGAATCTGTCCAAAAGCCAATCAATGGCCACCTGGCGTTCTGTCAGTTCAAATGGTTGCCAGAGGCAAAAGGTTGGGCACGAATGCTGAACTTACAATGACTCCGTACATGCCCGTAATAGGCACGTTGACACTGCCGGCAATCATGACGGTAAGGACTAGCGAGGAGCTGGGAATGGGCGTGGTGCCGATCGACGCCAGGGTGGACAGCAGGCAGATGATGACGTAGTCGACGGGCGTGAGCTGGATGCCTTGGGTGACGGCAAGGAAGACGACACACAGCGGAAAGTAGATGGCGGTGCCGTCCATGTTGATGAGGCAGCCGAGGGGAACGGCGAATTTGCTCTGGAAGGGTGCGTGTCAGTCTCGAACCGCAAAAGGGCATGTTTGCAGTGGCGGGTACATACCACAGTGTAGGGAACTCCCCGGGCGGCGACAACACGCAGGGTGACGGGGAGAGTCGCTGCGCTGGACGCAGAGCCCCAGGCCGTGACCCAGGCCGGGTTGCACTTGAACCAGTAGGTGTAGGGATTGGTGCGCGTGATGGCGAAGAAGATGATGGGGAGGACAATGAGGAGGTGAATGGCCATATTTGTGATACCTCCTCCGATGAGGATGCCCAGGTTGACGCCAATGTCCTTGATGTCGAGCCGGAAGAGGTTGGGGAGGATGAGGAAGAAGACACCGATGGGCGCCACCTTGATCAGCCAGGTGATGATCTTGGTGATGAGCACCTCGATCTCCTCGAGAACGCGGATAATGGCGGATTCAGGGTTGAGAAGGTAGCCCACAATCACCGCCGTGATGAGAACGGCGAGCAGGCTGTCGTTGGCGAGGGCGTGCACGACGTTCTGGGGGATAAAGCTGTCAAACATCTGCGAGACCACGTCGACGATCTCGACGGCCTCACGCTCGGCATAGAGTTTGGCGTCTTCTTCCGAGATGTCCAGGCTGGCCGCGTCGACGACCGTCATCAGCGGCGACCAAACCAGGTCGGTCAGGATGGTGCTAATAACAATGGCGAGAAGCGTCGTGAGGATGTAGTAGCCGATTGTGTAGCGGGCAAGGACCTTTCCACCTGTTTGACGCTGTTAGCAAGCCGACCTGTGACACTGAACGCGTTGCGTGGGAACATACTGCCCGCCATCGCCCTGAGACGCTGCACGGCGAGAACCATGGCGCAGACGATCAAGGGCAGCACGACAGCCTTGAGAGCCCTCAACCAGAGACGACCGGGGATGGCCAGAATGGTGCTGGCCTCCTTTGGGACGTTGTCCACCGTGGTCGTCACAGCCATGCCGATGGCGATGGCGAGAGCCGCGGCGATGACAATCTGGGTCGCCGAACCAGCCACCCGGATCGAGTTCCACCATGGCTTCTTGGGCGCCGGCTCGGAGGTCGTGTGGTGGTCGGGCGACATGCCCGTCGAGGTGCGGCGGACATTCTCGTCGAGGCCCGCCGTCTTCTCGGACGTCTTTTCGTCATACTTTGGCGGGGAGGCATTCGACGAGGTCCGGCGGACCTCGTCGTCGAGGCTCACCCTGGGAGGGTTTGGTGCTGCCATTGGTCGTGTGCTGTTGTGTCGGATCTCAACTGGGTCGGGGTGGTTCAGACCTGCCACTGGTGAGGCAGCAGAGATGTTGCAACCGAGAGTCTGATGGGTGGGAGGAGACGATGGGACTGGAACCTGGCGACACGATGCGCGTCCCCGAGGAGGTTTTTATCGTCGTGCGCCCCCACCGCGCCAACATCGCCCCTCGTCCGGCGCCTTATCATGGTTCCCTCGTCCATCAGGACCCCAGTACTGATCTGGACGTAATGCCGTGATACCTGCCAGATCTGTCGGTGTCTGCTCTGGAGTTGGACCTGCCAGTGGCCGTCGGGGCCAAGCATTGGCACATGGCTTGATAGGAAGGTCAGACGGCGAGGTGGACGCCAAAACCTGGGGACTCCATCGCCCGAGCAGGGAAGCGGGCCTTGGCGGGTGTGAGGCAAGGGATCATCCTGTTGCATCGACGGGGACGGGAGACCCGCTAATCTTGGCCAAGCCAGGCGGCGGTGCCAGTTGCGGTGCAGGAATCCGGGTGTGGGCCGGTCTTGGCCGTCCGAGAGGCGTCGGCCAAGGCGGCCAAAAGATGCCGAGAACACTCGGGTGGCCAGACACCGGCCGAAAACGTCACCGAGCGGCCACCGGCGCCTGGGACCCGTCTGGGGAAATAAGACCCTCGCCCCCCTCGAGATCCTTCAAGCTTCTCGCATACCATCGGTGGCGCCTTGGTTGCATGCGGGCACAACCAATGGACGGGACAACCTTAAGTCTGACATGTGCCGCGTCAACAGTCCACCCAAGATGCCCAACATAGCTCTTGGGCGTGCCGTGGTGCCATGCTGCCATGCAACGCATGTTGGCCGCCCGAGTCTGTCCGAATGCTCACCGGACCATCACCCCAGTGGAAATCCTGCCCATCGGGTCGGTGAACTGGAGGGGCGTAGCGGTGGTTTGGATCCTCCACAAATCCTCCCACGACTGCAGCATCCCACTGTCCCACATGCATGGTCTTGGTGGCCTTGGTGGGCCTTGGTGGTGCTGAGCCGCTGGCAAGGAAACAAGGTCACGAGATAAGAGACCTTGCATGCTTGGATGCCTGGGGCTTGCCACCAGAGAGTGGAGAGGTCTTTTGTTGACATGGCGCAATCCGTGGGTTGGTCTCTTATGTGGTCTCGGAACGAGATGGCTTGGCGTCGTAATGCGCATGCCCAGAAACCGCTGAATGCACCGGAGGATTAGTTGTGCCACTGTAAAGATAAGGTTGCTGGGCGTGGCATCGATGTGGATTACTTACCTTGGTAGTACTTATCAGTCTTGTGGCGTGGTTCTGTAGATGCCACAGAAAGGCATCTGATTTGAGACTCAGTGTAGCTGTGCCATGTTGGGAGTTCCCGAGAATCTTCTGGAGAAGCCTGCCTGGCCCCATCCGTTTTTGTTGGCCTTGGTCAACAGGTCCATTCCCCTTCGTTTGTGTCTCCAATGTCCCGCAGGAACAAAAATCACGGCAGAGTGAAGAAGTACCAAAAATGAATCACAGCTTCAGATGGAAGCCAAGTGCTGGTTCGGTCTGACATGGAGCTGGCACTTTCCATCCGAATCCCCGAAACACCAGAGTCAGCAGTTCGGCACGGCTCACATTCGTCACAAGTGGCATCAAGGGAACCGAGAGTACTGGCCGTGCTTTCATTCAATTCCTCCCGCCTGGTAATCCATCGCCATCAAAAACATGCCATGTTCTGCCCTGTGCCTTCCTTTCCTCCGGCCCCAAGCAATGCCTCCGATGTCAGCCAGTCCGTCCATATCCATCATGTCCCAAAGCCGTGACGGTCGAGTCCCATTGTTGGTCCCCAAAATCCTCCCCCAGGCCCTTAGACACCCTGGTCACTGTTCTCTTCCTTGGGCTCAACTTTCTTCTTGGTCGCGCGAGGCTTTGCGACCTTCTTCGTGGCGGAGCCACCCTGTACCTCGGCGGTCTTGCGCTTCTTGACAGGCGTGCGAGGGGCACCGCCCTCGGCAGAGAGGCCCTCGTTGGCGAAGAGCTTTTTCTTGAGATCACACCAACGGTTGGTGACTGTCTTGGGCTTAACGCCGAGCTTCTCGCCGAGCTTCTGAATGTCGAGCTGGAGGAGAGGGAAGAGGTCAGCACCACTCGCTGGGATGGGAAGCCCGCCGGGAGAGCAGCGGGATTGGAAGAGGGGAGCAATGGGAAAGGAAACTTACCTCGGGAGGGGTCTTGAGGCAGGTGAATGCCATTTCCAGGAATTTGCGATCAGCCTCGCTGAAGTGGCTCTCCTCGGCGCTGCCGGCCTCGGCGGAGTTGGTGGGTGAAGACATGGTTGCTGATGAGGGTGATCAATTGAGAATTGTGCGTGTCTTGTTTGTTGACGAGAGGAGGATGGTGGCGGAAGACGGTGGGAGAAGCTGGGGGAAGAGGTGGTGGGAAGAGGTGGTGGGAAGAGGCGGTGGGAAAGAGGTGGTGGAAAAAGGTCGTGGGAGAAGTGGTGGGAGAGGGCAGTGGGAAAGGGAAAAAAGGTTGGTTGCTGGGGAAGTCTGGTTGAGAAAAGTAGAGAAGAGAGGGCTGGTGGGAGTGGGATTGGGAGAGTTTGTGTTCGCAGGAGTGCGGGATCCGAGTGCGAGAAGAAGAGAGCTGGAGTCGAGGAAGGAGGGTCGAAATCTCGGAGGGGTCTTTTTCGAAGAGAAAGAGGACGAGATTGCTATTCGAGTCTTGGTTGGGGAGATTCGGGAGCAATGGTATTGTCCGAATTACTGTTCCTGCTTTGCTGCCCCGCCCAAGAAATGAAATCGGTAAGCCTGAAATTATTCGGCGAATACAAGACCCAGGTTCAGGCTGTGACTGTCCAGCGGGTGTGAAGAAAAGTGCAGCGAAAATGGCTGGGGAAGCCTCTTTTGTCCACATGAGTCTTGTCCATCGCCGGGGGAACAAAAACGGCGAGGTTCACCGGTGCATATTTCAAGTCACATCGATGCCTATCGCAAGGCTGGGAGGGAGTTTCATCCTAAGTTTTGTTTGTGAAGAATAGCACAGACTTAACTACCGTCAAGTACTCCGTACCTATCCAAAATAACGAGATAATATCCGCACCTTCCTTGCTTGACCGGCCAATGTTTGGGAGTGCCAGAAACATCTATTTTCCCGCTACTAGTGTTAAGATGGGCGTCAAATACCAGCTCAAGTACAAAGCGTTGCAAAATTCTTTCTTGCCGGGTGGGCCTTGGACAACGAGGCCGGGAAACATCGAGACTCGAAGGGCAGAGACCAGAATCGAGTTGCAACTTGAACGTCAAACATGATGCCTCACCGCCATGCAGTTTTGAAGACAAAACAAAACCGAAACCCACGTATCATCTTCAAGAGAACATCCGTCAAGCAGCACTGTTCCTGTGTCATGATATTCAACCACGAGCTGCGCCGTGCTTTTCCCTCAGCCGATTCCTCCAGGCCTCTGCCCTGACCGCCATGGACCGAACCTCGTCGCGCTCGGCGGGCAGCCTCACCCTCGACAGGCCGTCTAGGAAACCATCAACCTTATCTGCGAGACATTCCACTTGAACCTTGTCAATGGGCATGGCACCCCCAAAACATTCCACCTCTGCCTTGGTGATGGCAATCACCAGAAACGACAGCTCAGCCTGCTTCAGAAAGACAGCTCCGTCTGAGTTGCGACCCGAACAGCCCCTTGCGTATGCGACAGCACGCGTTACATGCTGCCCGGCGGATCGAAGATGTGCCATTGCCTTTTCCGGGTTCCTCTGCTTTGCAGATGCGGCCTGGATAAGGGCTTCTCCCATGCCAAGGTGCGTCGCCACGAGAAACCCGTCGAGCCCTTCCTGATCACAAGACACATTTTTGGAGAAGACGATGGCAGCCTTGAACTGGTCAAAGGCAAGGACAAACTCCTTCTCCGAGAGATGCTGCGAGCCAGCCGCCAGCATTTCTGCTATGGGGACGAGCGCTGCATTCACCTTCTGCATCTCAGCGGACATGGGGGAGACGGATGCGCATGTCGTCGATCCGACGAGGGTCGACGGTGACATGGCCTTCGAGACGCGCAGTCCCGCATCGGGAAAAGACGACAAGGAGACGTTGTCAGTGGTCACGCCGCCGAGATTGAGGTTCGAGACGGTCTTTGAGTCTGAGATTTCGAAAGCATTCGACTCAAAGGCCTTGGCCTTTGCCGAGAACTTGATCCCCGGATGCCTGACCTCCACACCGTCCTTCTCCTGGGCTGCAACCAGCGGGTTCGAGGCACAATAATCCGGGAGCGATGAGGCCATGGCCACCGTGGCATCCAGCTGCGCCGCCGCGCGCTCCCGCACCCGATACCCCGACATGATCAACAATGTCCGGGCGCACTTGTCGAGCTGGGAGCCCATCGTCTCCAGGTACGTTTCGACGTACTCTTGGACGGCGTCATACTTCTCCCACTGGTAAATGTTCACGCTGTGCAACTTGTGGGGAACATTGAACCGAAAGTACCGGCCCTCGGCGTTGATCTTGGCCCCCGTCGGGCCCTTGATGAACTTGGCAGCAACATCCTCGCAGTCCAACGATATCCGGACGCAGGCCTGGGCGACGTTGAGCAGGTGTCGGCTGTTTTCCAGAGACGGCATGTCCGACACGCCCGTGCCGATGCTCAAGATGCATCCGAATCCGCGGGCTGGATCAAGGTCGTAGGCTTCGGCCAACGTCTCGTTGATGGGGTTGTTGAGGCGGAATGCGCCATCCAGGAGGGTGATGCCGCACTCCCTGATGCTGATGGGATCGAATAATGGCGGCGCCGCACTTGTGGCCCTCGCTGCCTCCCTGATCTTGACGGGGTGGCTTGCTTGGCCGGGGTCTCGGGGTGTGTATGTCCGGAGGAGGATGGACGAGGTGGTATGCATCCGGGTCGCACACACAAAGACCCGACACGCAGCATTCGGGTCGCTGTCGACCATCATCGTTGTCTCAGGGTTTCCCGTTGTTTCGTCGACGATGCGCCTGAGCTCGGTCTCGAAGATGCTGGCGTCGTATACGCTCTTGCCCGAAGCTATCGCCACATGCTTCGACAACCAGCTCTGCTTGGGGGTCGGGAAGATGCGCTCCGACAGCGATCGGAACA
Organism: Podospora conica; assembly: GCA_030685255.1. Classification (NCBI taxonomy): domain Eukaryota; kingdom Fungi; phylum Ascomycota; class Sordariomycetes; order Sordariales; family Podosporaceae; genus Podospora; species Podospora conica. The sequence continues at coordinate 38,161 of MU839466.1, read as the reverse complement.
CGGCGATGGACTTGGAGATGGAGAGACGGAGACGACCGAGGAGGATGGCAATGAGCCTGCGAGAGGTGTCCCGTCAGCAGAGCACCACGAGAGAGGGATGCCGAGTCTCTGTACTTGCCCGCCGGTGGAGGTCCCCCCAACGAGGTCGAAAACGTCACAAGGGTGGAATGTCCGCGCTCCCCTGCCGAGTTCGTCGGCCACGATGGCTTCCATTGTCGCAAAGATGCGCTGGAGGATCAAGAGTTCAGCGAGCCCCCGTACGCCTCCTCCATCTAGTATTCGAGAAAGAGTCGGTCAGTGTCTGCGAGTGTATTCCAAGAGGACAAGCACCATCGACCTACCAAGAGAGAGAATCCGCCACGGGGGCGGACGTCCTTGCGGGAAACTGGACATGATGTCGGTCGTCCAGATTCCAAGTTCGCGAGCAGCCGCACACTCGAGACGGAAGAGGGCACCGCGACTTGACTTCCATCTCCGAGAGGTCGCTGGTTGGCGTGCGGCTGAAGTCGTCATGCAAGCCGCCTCCCCTTTCCGGAAAGGGGGGCCATCGATCTCGTCAATAAAAGGCCAGCCCAGAACCTCTTGGCAGAAACACTCCCCAACTTGAAGACCGCTCTGTGCCCAGGTGTTCCAAACCTGGCTCCTCGACGTCCGCCTTGTTCACGTTGACATCACCGAGAACATCGTGACCACCGCGATGCGCATCACAGCGCACCCACAGCCCACTGGGGGCGTGGCACTGAACCGCCGAGCCGACGGCAAGACATGTGGTCTCCAAGGCCCAACGCGTACGTGTTGCGACCACCTTGTCCGGCCAACTGCCCCTGACGTATCTCTAGCAATAACCTGCTCTGGCTCGGCGACATGCGCGGCCGTTGTTGCTGCCGCAGACGAAAGGCTCTATGCCGGCTGCTTTGAGACGAAAGTGGCCGGGATTGCAACCCTGTGCAAAGACATCTCGGCGCCTCAGGGTGTAGCGTCCCAGGGCGTGCTGACATGGTGAGATTGAGCAGCTCCCCGAGGAGCATTCGTAGCTGGATGGACGGCTGATCAGATGGCAGCGCACAGCACGAGAACTGCGCGACCCGGTTCTGGCACCTGCGGCCAAGCACAGATGAGTTCGACAGACCTTTTGCGACAGAGTATTTCTGCAACCCGGACGGGTGGGTTCAGGTCACAGGGACCTATCAGCCATCTGAATTCCCGTGGAACACTGGTAGGTGGCAGGAGACCTTTTGGGGGATTTGAACTTGGGAGGATGGTGGGCTTTGTATTTTGGGCTTCCTTCTGACTTGGCCCCAGTTCTTGCGAATGAGATGCCGACCGGGGTTGCTCCCCGTCCCGTCACCACAGGCCTTGTCGACAGCCCCCCTCCCAGCCCGAATGCAGCCTCCGAGTCCCCAACTGGCCCTGGGGTCATTGCAGGAGCTGCTGTCGGTGGTGTCATCATCGTCCTTCTGGCCGCTGTCGTGCTCTGGTCTTTCTATTGGAGGCGACGCACGAATGCCGCTTCAAGATCGAAAGCTCAACGCCCCGAGAGCCCAAGCCCCCAATCACAACCCAAAATTGTTGGTTCCGGCAAAGATGACGTCAAAGTGGAAGCTACCCCGTCCGCGACAACGACACCGACACCCGAGTATTCTCCACCAGACGCATCTGAGCGGATTGATGTGGCTGGGGGCCTCCCGACATCCGACGACTTGAGAAGGATGAAGCCGGGGTCGCAGTTTGGTGGAATGAGGGGAGCTCCGAGTGTCATGACGACGGACCTGAGTGAGACGTTGACCATCGGGGACGCGGATGGGATTGATGATATCCATGTCATTGGACACGGGAGATGAGGGAAAGCAGCAGCTCGGGTTCTTGTCGGTAGTGCGTAGAATTCCTTCTTCATCTTGTTTGCCGCAGCCACTAGACCGCCCTCCATCTTCCTGTCCCCTCAGTCTATCTCGACAATGCGTTGTGAGACCTGTGGCTGATCCGAGTCAGAGCCGGCCGTCTTGTCGATATTGTCGACCACTTCAGTCTTGTCGGTCTCCATGCCGAGAGTCTCGAGAGCCTGCTGAACCCTCTTCTGGTGGATGTCGTTGCCGTAGTCGAGGACAAAGTCAACGGCGTCCAGAACATCCTGCTGAGAACCGTCGCGATATGTTCCAGGGTCCACCATGAAGCCCGTCGACCGGGTCATGAACAGCACCAGCACTGGCCCCTTCCAGTCGTGGAACGGGGAGCCATCGTGGCCGGGGAGGGAGAGGTCTGCCAGAGCACGGATGCATGGATTCACGCACCGAGCATCGCTGTCGCCCCTTCGATTGTGCCATATCTCCAGCATGCTCCGGGTGTCGCGGCCCCTGACTTTGTTTCTTTCGGCGTGGATCGAGTCGAGGGAGCCGGAGTCGTCTGTTGCGAACAGGGCGCCGACATCGGGTTCGTGGAAGGAGATGCCCGAGTCGGGGTCGGTGAAGCCAGTGATGGGCACCCAGACCAGCTCGAAGAAGGGAGGGGTTGTTGGCGCGCGAGTGTCCGGGAACAGCACGGCGAGAACCTGTCGGGTATCGGGGTCGGGCTTCGGCGGGGGGGTCGTGAGAGTTGGGCAGATCAGGTCGTGCAGTTGGCGGCCGCGGTCATCGCACGACGGCGAGCAGGAGACGGGTTCGAGGCAGGCCGGGCATGTTGTATGCACCGCTGCCCGGGCGCAGAAGTTGCAGGTGGGTTGAGGGGGCATGCTTTTTCTCTGTTTTTCTGTTTCTGGTTCTTTTTCGACGTGGTTTCCGTCAAGTCGGGTCGGGTTGCCAGTTTTGGGAGGACAGTGGAGCGTTACAGTGACGCTTCCAGGCTCCAGTCCAGCCGAAGAGAACGCGTTTGCAGTGGGTGTGCGGGGTGTGCGGGGTCAATGCTGCCTGAGGCGCTAAACTCTTTTTGATTGCCTGCATGTCGGGTGGGGAAAATCCAAAGAAAAAAGAACACAAACAAAACAAAACCAAGCTTTCAGTTTTCTTCAACCTCCCTCCCGCCTTCGCGTCCAACTCCGAGTATCGTCCACCCATCATCGCCTCGACTCTCTCCAAACAACGTCCGCCCTCCAACACCCTCCGGCCACTCCCATGCCTCAAATATCCTCGACCGGCGTCTTGATGTGCAGCCAGTTCAGCTCGCTGTCCTCCATAAACGTGGCGCCAAACCGGTGAGGACCCGTCGGCCAGTCCTGGAACTCCTTGATCAGATTGGCAAACGCCGCCACCTTGTCCAGCGTCGGCTCCGAGGCCAGGTCGTCGATGCATGCCATCAGCCCCTCGGGCTTGTCGGGCGCGTCCTCGAGCACGCGGAGGAACCACTTGTGGTACGGATACAGCAACTCGTTGTGGGAGAGGATCAGCCGCCCCCCAAACAGTATCAGCTTGCTCACGGCCGTGTGCAAGAGGTACTTGTTCTTCTTCTTGATGCCCTCGGTCGTGTACCACTCCCAAATCTGGAGCTGCGCCCGGAACCTTCTCTGTCTCTCGCGCTTTTCGGCAACGGGATACACGACGCATGCGCGGATGGCCTCGTCAAGCCCGGATCCCTCGGCGCGGTTGAAGAGGATTTTGGCGCCGTCAAAGGCCCACCGTGCCGGCTCGCTTCCCATCTCGGCGACCTGCTTGATGAAGGCCAGACTGGTGTATTTGCCGTCCAGGTACCCGCCGGGGTAGGTCGTCACGTCGTGGAGGACCACCGTCATGTTGCCGGCCTCGACTTGCTTCCGGTAGTCCTCATCGGACAGGACAATGAGGGCGTCGACATCAGACTCTGCCGTGTGGAAGCCGTGGGCGATGGAGCCGGTCAGGATGAGCGCCTGGACTTTGGGATCGGCCAAGAAGTGGTTCTTGATGACCTCGATGGACTCGGCATGGTGAGGAAACATGGTGCTGTTTGGAACCTCTGGTCGGCTCTCGGGTCAAAGAAGAAGCAGCAAGGTTGGGGAGGACAGTGGGCACAGGAACTGGACAGCGGATGCCATCAATCCCCTCCTCTTTAGGGTCCCCGGAGACGACAGAGCCAAGGCTGTGAGCTTGCTCAAAGTGCTTCAGTTGCAGGTCGCCGTGTTACATTCACTGATCACCTGCTAGCATCCCTCCACCGACACAGGTGAGTTGACCTATGAAGAAGAGTGCTGATGTTGCTGGGTTCCATCCTCGCACCACCCGGTCCTACGCTTGTCCCAAGATTCGGATAAACCCCGGTTCTCCCGCCGAGACCGGCCCGTCTTCCTCTCCTGCTCGTTTCTATTCGCAGACCTTACACCGTAGGGTCCGAATATCGGGCAGGTTGACAGCAGCATCGTCATTCTCATTCCTGTCAGTCGTCCGATGTGCTCCCCCTCTTCGATTCAAGCTTGGTATCTGAGCCTACTCGAGATGAGAGCCAAGACGAATGCGGTACTGGACTGCATGGTCAGAAATCCTCCTAGAGCATCCAACTCGCCTCGGATGTCTGGGCGACGCGCCGAGACCTTCCCACCAAGCTGGCAGCAGCACTAACCATTTCTTTAGTGTTAGTCTTGCCCTTTCTGTTGTTTTCATTTCCGGCTTCCAAGGGGTGGCTCCTCCTGAAACACCAGAGCCTCGGGTCACCAAGTCTCGATTGGCTCAACGTGGCCCATGCCCTGGCAACGTCGGGTCAAACATCTCTCCGGGCTTACACACTGACGCCCTTCACGATCCAAGCTTGTTTGTGCTCTGATGTCCAATACACAGCTGATAGAGAGATATATGATGCCAACTTGAACCCGGCTGTGCCACTCCGCGGTCTCCTTTCCATCACACTCAAAGTCAAAACCCTCTCCCATCAGCTTCCATCACATCCGACACAAAAGTATCCAACACAACAACCCACACATCACAACAATCCCCTAACAACCATGCACTCCCGGTTCACCCCCCTCCTCCTCGCCGCGTTGGCCTCCCTCGCCCTCACCCAAACCACCAACCCCAAATGCATCGACGACTGCTCGTACCCCTTCAGCTCCCACTGCGACGGCGGCGAGACTGGGACAGCCCTCGACCGCTGCACCTGCGCCAGCTGGATGGGAGGCACCGCGGACAAGATGATTGCCTGCATCAAGACTTGTCCAAAGGAAGACCAGAGTGTCTTTGTGGGCGGGAGCATTCCGGAGCTTTGTCGGGAGGAGTTGTTTCCTGGTGTGGAGGCCAGCAACGAGACGGCCGCAGAAACAACATCGGCTGGAACGCCCTCGAGCACCGGGGGGGGTGGGAGCTCCCCGACTACCAACGGATCTCCCTCGACAACCACGAATGCAGGCGTTGCGCAAAGGGCGAATAGCGTCTTGGCTGTGGGTGGGCTCTTGGCTGCTTTGCTTTTCTAGGGGGGAGGGGGAATGATGTAGTGGTTCGGGTACTTTTGTTTTTGTTTGTTCCAATTAACGTCCGGGGGGGGTAGGGGCCGAAGGCCCCCGCCCACTAGCCTTATTAGCCGTAGGGACGCGTCTAGGCTAATCTAGATACAAAAATACCCATCTCATCCAGACGATCAGAGTCGTATCAGTTAGTACCAGGCACCGAATTAGGGCTGCCTCCCTCCGCCTTTATCTACGGGGGCGTAGGTAGTATCGTATTATTATATTGGTATAGGGGCTAAAGGCCGTATCGTATGTAAGCAGCCTACTTAAAGTATTGTAATACTTGTTTTTAATGTTTTGTAAGTAAAGTAAAGCTAACCGACGCTATCCTGTATATAGAAAAACCTACCCTAGTAGGCTAAAGATAGTTAAAATAAAAACTTATCCTCCCTCCCCCTCTTTAACCTCCTCCCTTTCCTTTATCCTCCCCTTCTTCCTCCTTCCCCTTTTCCCCCTAAGAGATCGCTACCCCGATAATAAGCAGGTATAAGGGGTAATAAGTACGATACCTAGTAACTTAGACCGTAACTAGTAAGCCCTACCTTCCTGGACTACTAAGGGGTATACCTCCTAACGATCTCTTAAAGCGTACGCCCCTAAGGGGGCTTGTCGTAACGAGTATTAAGCCTTTTAACCCTAACGAGGGTTATTAGGCTAACGCTATAGGTTATCTTTAGGCGTACCGTTAAAGATACCTCCGTCTAATACGTCGTCTTCGTTATCGAAATACCGTATCGGGTCCCCCGCTACGTAGTTAGGGAGCGGTTATTATAAGTCGGGTATAGCTAGCTATTAACGGGTAGCTAGCTATATAGTATATACTACGGTATACTACGCTTCGTCGGGTTATAGCGGTCGTCGGTATAATTGTAATATATAAATACCCGTAGCTATAATAAACTCCCGGAAGGCCTCCGGGTACTTTATTAGTAGCTTTAGGTACTCTCTCTTTACGGCCGTAGTCCTTAGGCGAACGCGCGGTTCGTCCTTTTCTAGTTAGGGGAAGGGTTACTTATCGAATTAGGCTAGCGAGCGCCGGTAGAATACTAGGTATTCCGGCGTCTTTAACTCGTTATACTAACGGTATCTTATCTCGTAGGTATCTTCGTCGTAATTAAACCTCCGGTAATAGAAGGTAAAGTCCCTATACTAGGTACGAAGGGTAATTAGCCTAGTAAGGGTAGGTCGTAATAGGTAAAGCTCCGGGGGGTACTCCGTATTAAGATCTAGGTCCTACTTACGGTAGTACCGGCTAAGTCTAGGCTAAAGCCTATCCTATTATCGTACTAAGTATTATCGGAGGGCGGCCCGGAGCGACTTCCTAACCCCCGCTAGGGTAGGAAAGCTATCTAGGTCGCGAGGTAATTCTAGGCCCTCTTTCGCGAGTATATCAGCTACTTTATTCCCTAGGATATCCTAGTAGCCTAGGGACTACTTAATCGTAACGCCCCCTAGGTAAGCGTCGGCGAGCTTATAGAAAGCGATGAAATAGTTCTATAACGTTTTCGATAGGGTACCCTTAAGGTACTAGATATAGGCGGTATTATCGACGTATACGGTAATCTTAGTATCTAGGGCTATAATCCGTAAAGTAGCTTTTAAGCCCCGGCGCGCGCCGAGGGCTTCCGCGTCGAAGACTACCGCCGTAGGGTCTAGGGAGGCGTACCCGGCGTCTACCGGGGTATCCTCCCTTCCCTTTAGCCCCGAGCCGAATACGGCGTAGCCGTACCCTAGGCGGCCCTAATCCGTAGAGCCGTTAGTAAAGACTACTAGATCTTTAGGGGGGAGGCCTTTCCACTATATATCGAAGGCGGCCGTCGCTTCCTCCTTTATCTTCCCCTCGGTAGGGTCGACCTTACAACTAGTCGTATATCGTATCGGGTAAAGGATTAGTCGTAGGATATACTTAAATACCTTAACTATTAGCTATAGCGTCGTCGTAGGTCGTATTAGGAGGCCGGCGTTAGGGCCCTTCTTCCGGATCGGGGGCGTTAACCTACTTACTAATAGGTATACCTCGTCGATAGTATATAGTCGGAACGTATACCGGAGCCTTAGGACCTTTATAGTATACTTAGTAGTCGGGATCCCCGCCTCGCGGTAGAGGAGGGTACTCGGCGTAGTCCTTTAAACGGGGAGGACGGCGCGGTAGCTAATATCGATAGCGCGTTAGATAGTATCTAGGTACTATTAGTAGCTAGAGCGGGTAAGGGCGGGCTTATCCGGTCGTTAGTATAGTCGTAGTTTAGTAAGTCCCCCGTACTAGTATTTAGCTCCGTAAAGGGTAATAAGTAGGAGGATTATTATAACTACCTTACGGAGGGTATATACCGGGGGGCTGTTTTTAGTATTAGCGAGTAAGCGGAGGAAGCGGGCGAACTTTATCGCCCTGGCGTAACGCTTTATTACGTATCGTTTAAAAGAGAGTATCCTATTTAGCTAGATACCGAGCTAACGGACCGCCGCCGGCTTCGGCTTATACCGGCCCCGGGTTTCCGGGGCCTAGACTAGTTCTAAGGTAATGTCGCGGTTAATCCTAACGTTAGGGTTTCCCTTATTTCTACCCCTTACGAAGTAGATATATTCCGACTTCTTAATAGAGAAGAAGATCTTATTCGTAATATTATAGCGGATAACCCTTGTAACGGCCTTCCCCGCCGTTTTTACGCTTTCCTCGAAGGTCTTCACTACCCGGTAAATAGCGACGTCGTTAGTATAGCTAAATATTACCTTATCGTCGATATATAGTATCTCGGCGAGATATAGAATATAAAGGACGGGGGAGAGCGGCGAACCCTAGGGGGTACCGTAGGAGACCTTAAGGACCTCGGTCCGCGCCCCGTCGAGTTGTACTTGGATAAGCCTCCCTTTTAGGAAGGAGTCGATTAGTCGGAGGAGTTATAGTAGTTACCCTTACCTCCTTATCCGCTCTAAGAGGCGGCGGCGTAATAGGGCGTTAAAGGCGCCTAGTACATCTATAGTAACTATCGTCGTTACGAGGCCGTAGTCGAGGGCCTATTAAATATCGTTAATAAAGGTAACCGTAAGGTCGGTCGCCGATCGTTATAGTAGCGCCGAGTAGTACTACGCGTTAACGATCTTAGCTAGTACCGTACCGAAGGTTATACGGCTAGTAACCGCCCTTTTAAACCCCTTACCTACGTAAGAGATAAGGGCGATAGGCCTATAGGAAGTCGGGTCCCCTAGGTCTCTCCCTAGCTTAGGGATAAAGGAAACTTCCGATAGCTTCTAGGTAGTCGGGTAGTAGCTTACGGCTAAGTACTTATTAAAGAGGTTCGTAAGATACGTACTAATCTCGGCCTAGTAGACCTTTATTATCTTAACGGAGGTTTAGTCGATACCGGGGGTCGTACTCGAGACGTTAATAGTATACTTAGTGACTTCCTCGATAGAAAAGGGTTCGCGGACGATATCGTTAAAGGCTTCGTTTACCTTTAAGGGGTCCTAGCCCTCTAGGGGGTACGTAGGGAGGTCGTCTTTAGAGTCGAATCGCTTTAGGAGTTACTAGGCGATAAACCGGGCCTTAAGGCTCGGGTCGGTAATAACCTCGTCTCCGTTTCGGATTAGTAGTACGCGTCTAGCGGGGGTTAGCTTATACTAGGCCGCTACTTTATAGAGCTTAACGTTAGTACTAGCTAAGTTAATAATACGTATTTAAAAGTCGCGTTTAGCTAACTTAACCGTCTTCTTAAAGTACTTATACTCCGGCCTTCCGGGCTTAGGGGGAATAATCGGCTACTAGTCTTCTAGTAGGTTATTACTATCTTATTCCTCCTTATCCTCGGACTAGCTAGGTATAAACTAAGGTATCCGTCCCCGAAAGTTAAGCGCCGCTTCCTTCTATACCTTCTAGGCCTAGTTATACTCGGGCGTTTACTAAGGGGCGCTACGGCCTCTCCCCGAAAGCTACTTACCGTATTACCGAACCGCCGAGTTCTAGGCCTCTCCGAAGTCCTTAACCGCTTTGTCGATAGCCTTCTTATCGTTATTATCGATCGTCGACGGGTCGGGTAAGTAGGTAAGCGTATATATAATTACCTACTTAAAGGTACTATAGTTAGCCTCGGGGATAATCTACTTCTCCGTAACTTCCTACGTCGCGCCCCTCCCCGGGAGGGCCGTAACTTAGGTAGCGTAGTCGGAACCGCTCCGAAGGTCGTCCTTAACCCTCGTAGTAGCGAATACGATATTAGAGAATACCAGGTCCAGGGTATAGCCTAGGCGGTACGTTAGTACCTTTAACTCTCTAGTAAATTCTATACCTAATGCCGTAGACTAGGCTACGAGTTATACCCCTCCGCCTTATAGGGAGAGGTAGGCCGGTTCCTAGAGTCCGTTTAAAGCGTTAGCGTCGCCCTTAGCGATATAATGTAGCGGTAAGTTAAGTCGTAGGAGGTAGCTTAGTACCTCGGGCTCTTACGGGGCCCGATAGAAGTTAATAACTGTAATGCCGTTAACTTCCAGTACTAGGACGTTCCCGGAGACTTATTCCTTAGGGGTAACCTAAAGGCCGTTATCTTTCTTAACGTAGCTAATAACGCGCGGTCGTATATCCTAGAGGTTATTTAGGGGGTAGAAGGTATAGTAGCTAGGGTATATTTTAGTACGCTCCTAGTACTACGAAGGTTCTTAGATTTATACGATATTAATATCGTTCTCGAAGCAGGCTTATAGAATAGTATCGTAAAATAGTTAGCCTTTACTAACGTTTACCTATACGATGTAAAGCTTACGATCGTTTACCCTCGCCCTACGCTAGGTCTTACGCGGGGATAAGGCGCTCCTTTATTATGATAATATTAGAGCTCCTCCTCGTTAGGAGTCGCGGCGTCCTTAGCGTCGGAGTCCGGGGTCTTTATTATTTGTAGGATATTATAGTTAATACCTTATAACGCCGCCCTTCGCGGACGCTAGACCTAGGGGGCTTAGGCGTTAGTAAAGGGGCTGCTAGTATTAACTCGGATAGATCCTTAGACGGGGGCCTTAAGGCCTTCGTTATCGAGGTTTATCGTATCGTCTAACTTAGTCGGCGTAGACGCGCCGGATATCGGGTCTAACTCGGTACCTATACGTTTATTCGGGGAGGCGGGTAGGGAATTAGGGTTCCTCGTCCTCTTATTAGCGTTAGTCGCCGTAGTTGTCGTCGGGGTAGGGTATTGTTAGTCGTATAGTCTTTAGCCCGTAATACGGAGTTAGGCTTATTAGCGTTTCGGAGGGAAGACCTAGCTTCTCTCCCTGTTATATTCGGGCTTTATCGGGTAGTTAAGGTAGCCCGAGAGGAAAGGCCCGAAGTAATTAGTATATTATACGGGAGCGTCGTATACGCCCCTTAGGGTATGCTAGTCGAGGAGTCTGGCGTAGCGTTTATAGCGCGCGACTTTAGTATATCCCCGGCCTATATAGTAGCTCTAGTAGCTAGTTCGGTAGATACGTACCTTAGGGCGGTCCTTAACTTCCCTAGAATAGTAGGAGGAACCGAAGAGTTTAAAAGGCCTCGGGATAGGCTAAAGGAACGAGACTACGTACGCGGCCCGCCTAGGGGGGCCTTTATAGTTAAAGGGCCGGATATCGTAAGGGAGGAGGCTAGTCTAGGTAAAGACTTTCTACTAGATAAGTAGTACGGTATAAATTAGTTGGCTACTCGGGTTGTAAGTATATATAGGAACGTTCTTAACGAAGTATTAGACTTAGGGTTCCGTTTAAGTAATCTCCTACCCTCCGGGGAAGACGGCTAATACCTTATCCTTATACTCCGGGTTAAGGATACGGTCGCGTATACCGGCGTCGGTATACCTAATAAAGTAGCCCTATCGTAAGGGCTTTACGGCTAGGAGCTTAGTCTTATCGATACCGAGCGAGTCGGTAAGCCTCTAGCGCGCGGCGTAGTCCGTTACGGGGACTAACGTTATACCGGAGGGGTTTTCGTTAACGGCGATAACGATAACGGTTAGGTTAGGGCCCCGGGCTAGGGCCTTAGTTTTCGTAAGGTTCGTTAAAGTAGGGAACTTACGTACCCCCGCGAGGGAGGTTTAATCGTTAATAAGCGTCCGGGCGATACCGGCCTAGGTCCGGGGGGTAGGGGTAACGCCCTTAGTAACGCGGGTTATTATTATAGGGGCCGCCGAAGTAGCGGAGTACGAAGCGATCGTCGGGGCTAAGGCCGTCTCCCCGCGGACGGGGGGGTTATTTAGGCCGGACCCCCTGTTTAGGAGGTCCTTAACGACGGCGTCGAGTCGGGCGATCTAGGTATCTATACCGAAGGCGTAAAGCTATAGGGTAGCGATAACCCGGTAAGCCTAGGATTAGTAAAGGTCGAACTAAGCCTTTAGGTACGGCTTAGAGAGGTTAGCCTTTTCGTTATCGAGGTACTCTCCCTAGCGCGTTAGGAAGGCTTATTTCTCGCGTAGGGCGCGAGCCGCGTTCTCGGCGGGTTAGAGTATTAGCCTACGATAGGCGTCGCTCCGTATCGGGGCGTTTATCGTTAGTAGCGAAGACTTCCTAGCGGTAGCGAGGGGAGCCGTAGGCTTAGCTCGCGGCCTCTTCGCCTATAGATTCGTAGAGTTGTTATCGCGTAGCGTCGCGCTAGCGCCGGGGACTGCTGTAGTAGCGTGTATCGAGTTCGTTATTATTAACTAAGTGTTTTAATACCCTAAAGAAGGATTTTAGGGTTCGTAGGCGGCTATAGCGCCGTTACGCGCGCCGTTAAGGTAGCCGGTAATTATCGTGTACGATCCTCGCGGGTTGTAATTGTTAAGGATTTTGGTGTGTCTTGCCCGCGCGTACTAAGAAAAGTGGGGGGGTATAGAAAATTTTTTCAGGAGGAAGTTAAGTGGTTCGGGTACGGGGAACGGCCAGACGTACTACGAGGGGACATTGAGAAACGAAGGCATGGGATGGGCAGTTACTTGCAAACTTGAAGGTTGGGGATGTGTTGAAGTTTGCTTCGTGTTGTCTGTAGGGAAACTGGGAGTATGCTAGGACCTGTATTCAAGGAAAAATGGAATACCTAATATACCTATCCAGGACAGTGTTCAAGGCTTCTCTACCTCTCGCCCTTTAATTCTCATAGCACGACCTAGCACAATCTCCCTAACTCTATCTTCCGTCTACAATGGTACTATGAAATCAATCCCTCCAGCCATCTCGCGAGGGCATTATGCCCCTGCTCCTTCGCAAACCTGATTGCCCGTTGAAATTGCTTCTCTCCAGTCCCTCGTACTCGAGCTCCTCCTTGAAGCAGCTGATGTACAACCTCAATTCTCCCATTCTCCGCTGCCCCTTCAAGCGCTGTTCTTCCATGCAACGCAGCGTCAGCAGACGCGTTGACATCGGCGCCCGCGTCTAGAAGCATTCCAACCAGCTGCGTATATCCCCGAATGGACGCGTGCTGCAGCGCTGTAGCTGGGGCGTCGCTTGTCGCCGGGGCGTTGACGTCGCCTTCATGCCGGATGAGAAAGGCAAGCAGGTCCGCGTCCATTGCCTCGACTGCGACTTGGACTGGAGTCCGCAATGTCTGCAATGACCGAGCACTGACATCAGCACCTGCTCGGATCATCCATTGAAGCACCGTTTCCTTCCCGGACCTGAGAGCGGCGTCCCATGCTGTAAGCATCCTGCCGTCGGATGGGTCTTGACACAGTTCCCCATCAGGCGCGGCCCCGTTGTCAAGCAGTGTTTTGACAAGGGCAAGCTCTCCCAGCATCACCGCGCTGGCAAGAACCTTCCCCAGCAGCCGAGGCGGCACGGCAACGTTCTCCAGGATCTGTTGAAGCACTTGAATGTTTTTCGTCTTCAATGCTGCGACCATGGCATCAGCGGCTCCTGTGTCGTGTAAGTTCGAGTTTTCGGACCCCGGATTCCCATCCTTCTGGTCCCTCTCATCCTTGGTCCTCTTCCAGGTTGGTGGCATCCGTGTAAAGAGGAAAGTCAGGACCTCGTCGGGTTTACGGCATTGAACAGCTGTCCTGAAAGTCCTTCCCGTAAACTGTGCCTTGCAGTCGAGAAACTTGCCGATGAGTCCAGGATCCCCGGTTGCAACCGCGTCGTCGAAGCATTTCCCGTCCTCGCCAGAGAGATCCATTCCGCCTTGGAGAATCTCAAACACCAAGCCGAACTGCTTGGCTTTCATTGCTGACCCAAGAATCACATAACCATTTCTTTCCAGGACTGGGACAAGTGCGTTGAAGCGTTTGAGCACCAATGCTACCCTCTTGTTTCCAATGTGTCGCACCTTCATTGGCATGGGTGTGTATGTGCCCAGGTGTTGCTGGACAGTCGGAGCATCGCCAGCTTCGATTGCTGTTTCAAGAAGAGTCCTCCTGTGTGTATAAGTGAACCCATGCCTGCCCTCTCCAGCGGCGGTGCGGGCAAGGCAATGTGCAATCTGCGATCTGATGGTTGTCGTATATTCTGTTTGTCCGGATGTGCCTGCACCATGCACAAGGGCCCGATCCAGTGTCAGGTTTGGCCAAGATCCCAATTCCATTTCTTTGGCATTTTCCTCGGCACCGGCGACGTCCACCTTCTTCTGGAGGAGCTTGTAGGCCATGTCAACCTTCCCATGGAAACATGCGATGAGAAGCGGACATCTAAACTCATCAACAGACAATGAATCAAGGTTAATGCCTGGTTGGTTGAGCAGGATATCGACAGTCCTACCATCGCCAAAAGCCACTGCGAGACCAAGGGGAGTAGTAGTGACCGAGCGAGCGCAGAAGACGTGATTCATCGTATTCAGCCCGCCCATGAGCTTGACACATTCTGTTTTCTGTGGTGCGTTGATTTCAGCACCCAGAAACAGAAGCTTCTGTGCCAACGCCGACTTGGATTGCATCACGGCGTATCCCAGCAGTGTGACATGGCCATGAATTGGCGAACTCGCTGTGAAAGTTGCGTTGATCCCAGCACCGGACTGCTGGAGTCGACCCACAAATCTCGAGTAGGTGTCGGGTAAGGTCGAGTTGTTCTTCGAGTTGTTCTCAAATTGGACCATATGCTCGAGTGCTAGGAGAAGTTCCCAAGGGCCCGCAACGGCTCTGTAGTTCAGGAGCAACGAAGCCACATTATAGTACCCCTTCTTAATACTGCGATGGAGTGGGGAGCCTTGGCGGGGAGTTGTCAGATCCAGCGGCAAGGAAGACTGTCGTCCTAAGCTCAGCAGGTTGTTCGTCAGCGCGAGAGACTGGGCCTCGTTGTCCAACTCGGCGGCAAACTGAAGAGGGGTCTTCGCTGTGAGTCCGCGAGTGCGAATTCGGCCGTCAAGATCAACACCAGTTTTTCCAATGTTTGCGACAAGGTCTCCGCGTTGTGTCCTCAACGCACTTGCAAATGCGGAATCGCGAATGGCCTCAGTGATGGGGTCATGCGAGTCGAGAAGATCGGTGAGATGCCTCACACTTGTGCTGCTTATGCGGTCCAGGAGATTGACAATCATGTTGTCCTGGGCTGCCATGACAGCTGCGGGGTCTTGATTCGGGGTTTCAACCGGTGCCTCGTTGTGGTTGTTCGCCAAAATGTAGAGCTGGGCGAGCAGGTAACCATTGCCGGCTGGACATCCCGGTGGCAGGATCGCCTCCATGCCAGGGGGGGTTGTGATGCTCGGGACGACGGGATTTTGTCCCACATTGACACATTGCCTGAACGCGTCTGAGGGACTATCAGCTGAAAGAAACCCAACAGTATAGCGAGTATCTACATACCTAGGAGTCTCCTTGTCTCCAAGGACTTTAGAAACATAGCCCAGGGGCTTTCCAGGGTGGTCGCTTGCAGGATGCATTTGTCCTGACCTTGGCGCGCTGGAAGGCGTTTGCGGATGTACTTTCGAAGGCCCCATCGCCGCAACACCCTCTCCCAAGACGCTGTTCTAGGTCACCAAAGTGTATTAGCCAAAGGGGTAAGGAGTACAGAGGGGAAGGTAACAATAAAGTCAAGTTAAAAAAAGGCCTAGGTAGGTAGGTATTTACGATGCTTGAAGTCCAAGCTGGTCTTGAAAATGCGTTATCAGTTCCCGGAGAGACATCGTTTTGTACAGCTCCTCGATCTTCGCTCGATGCGCGTTCCAGTCAAGTTTGGCCATTGGAGAAAGAATGAGAACTACCTCGAAGGCAGTGTTTACGAGAAGGGGGTTATTGCTGGACAAGAGGGAGTTCCAGAGGCATTTCGTCGTAGAAACTCGAGAAACAAATGCGGTGTCGAACGCAGAGCCTGACACTCGACATCTTCGCAGCTGCCTTTCAGTTGCGCAGCACGTGCCCGAGGGGTAACCCGTCGCATCCATGGATGTCACTGGTGACTGCTGGCATGGGGTGCACGGGCCACTGTGACGGTGGCATGGGTGGGAGGCCCGGGCCCAGTCGCCGGGCCCCCCGGGCCGCCCGGCGACTGAGCGCTCACGTCGTCGAGCTGGGGAGGTCGTCGAGTCTGCTTGGCAAGACGGTGCCTGGACCCTGGGGCCTGGGCTGGATCCCGCCCATGCTATTGGTCGATCTTGCTCGATCTCTACAACCTGGAAATGCCAAGTATATCCGTCCAGATCTGACCCACATCGGGATAGCGTCCCGGCAGGGGTTAACTCTCAAATCCATCACCAAAACCATCAAAAAATATCAAACTTTGCCTGGTATAGGATACTGCCAGGCTTCACAATACGCCTACGATATGGAAGACTGGGCACAACATTCTATCCGCATAGCCAATCAGCCCCTGCGAGGACTGCGGCTTGCCCCCCAGCCCCGATACAAAGCTCTCCGGGCACCAAAATCATGGCTGTCGGAAGCTTAAAGGCACGAACACAACAGCGAAAATGCCCACCTGGGTTTCCCGTCATTCTCATGCTCTCAAACCGTGACGTCGAGTCCTCCAGCGAACCTTGCATCACGCACTTACAAAATCACGACCCGCCACTAGTCACTCGAGTTGAAAACACAATGCGACCCGAGGCTGTCATCGGCATGTTCGGTCTGGCCCTGGCCCTCCCCCCTGCAGCTGCTATTGTCGCCGGGTGGTGCCGTCGAACCCCCCAGTCGGAAGGACATACCCGCGGTTCTGACCGTATGCCTGCGATTCAATCTTTCTGACTTCTGCTGACCATAACGCAGTCGAACTTGGAGAGACGGACCCTGCCAACAACACTCAACACCGGGGAGGCTCCGCGATAAGGGGATGGAGGAGGCTTTTGGTGGGTGGGGACCCGGGAATATTTGAAGGACGTGACCAAAGGCAAGCAAGAACACATCACGATGGCGGATGCGAAATCTTCGAATTGGATACCTAGACCTAGAAACAATCACAACTTCCGTCTCACTCTTGACCCTCGGATACTTCTTCCACCTTTGCCACCGGCTTCTCCCCCCGGGTCGCCCGATCCTGGACATCCTTGATGGCCTTGTCCAGGATTTTGGTCTCAAAGGACTTGAACTCGAATGTCGGCACCTTGTTCTCAAAGAGCTCGTCAATCTCCTCGAGTGAGCGTCCCTTGAGTTCAGGAATGAAGAAGTAGTACCAGGCCAAGGCAATGACACTGGTACCGGCCCAGATGTACCCGTATTTCCCGCCCTGGAAACCGACTGTGTGTCAGCAACATGAACCATCGCCGCGGGAGGGGGAGGGGCACTGACCCAGTTGAGGTTCTCGGGGTTGATAAAGTATGGCGTGCAAAAGGAAACGAGCCAGATGACAAGCTGGCCAACAGCCTGCGTGAGGCCGAACGACCACGCACGCAGTCTCGTACTGACCATCTCGGTCGACACAGGACGAGACGCCACACCAGTGGCAAACGAGTACCACACCAGCCCAAGCGTCACAAAGGTGACCAGGAGGGTCTGCTTGGTCTCAAAGCTGGTCGGGACAGTCGCCGACACTGCAAGGCCGAGCATGAAGAGACCGTTGAAGACAGCCCCCAGCATCAAGAAGGTCCGGCGGCCGCAGACATGTCTCATGACGAACAGACCCACGTTGCAGGCGATGAGACCCAAGCAGGTGCTGATGGCAAAGTAGTGGAAGACCTTGGTGAAGGGCACGCCCGAGATGACAAAGAAGTAGGATGTGTAGGGGATGAGGAACCATGCCCCGGAGCATCCACTGTCAGCGACAGCGGTTCCGATGCACAGCAGCGTCCGTCGGAGGTCAGTCCCTGCGGCGAATGTGTCAGTCCGAGCGACGCCAAGCAGCAGTGCCTGGAAGAACTCACCCTTGAACATGTCCAGAGGTCCGGTGGTACTCGCGAGCCGCTTTTCCTCCTCGATGCCGTTGATCATCTCGGTGAACTCGATCTCCAGTTCAGACGCCTCAACCGAGGTGCCTCTGAGTGTCTCGAGTGACTTGCGAGCCTCCTCGGTGCGTCCCATGGTCAGGAGATAGCGGGGCGACTCGGGCACGAAGAACAAGCCAACGGCCAGGAAGAAGGGCACAATGAGGAGGATGCCGAGCGGGAGCTGGTAGCTGAACTTGTCGAGCCGGGACTGCGTGGCGTTGGTGATGGCGGCCGCGACAATGCTCCCGATCAACACCCACTCGGTCGAGAGGCCGACCATGATGGCACGGAGGTGGGCGGGCGATGCCTCAGCGCAGTAAATGTTGGAGAATGTCTGGAGGAAGCCGTTGCCCATGCCGAGCACGAAACGGCCAACATAGATGGCACCCTTGTCCTCGGTCGACATCTGAATTGCGATGCCGATGCAGGTGAAGATGCAGGCAATCCACAAGCCCATCTTCCGCCCGAAGAAGACGGAAAAGATGCCGGCCGCCAGGGACGACACCAGAGCGCCGAGGATTGGGAAGGACGTGATGAGCTGCTGGAAGGTGGACTGGCCGGACCGTGTCAGCGAGATCTGGTTGTCGAAGTCTGCTATTCCACAGAACACTCACATTCAGGCCATATCCTCCGGGAATGAACTCGCTCGGGTAGCCAAAGACGACCAGGAACCCGGGCAGCGCCTGGAGACTGCCAACGACGCCCGAGTCCATGCCAAACTCAAAGTTGGCCATGGACACGACGCAGCAGATGGCCAGACATTTCCAGTTGGCAAGCAACGAGGACTTTGTCAATTTGATCGCGTCAGCCATGATGACTGTTTTGTTGGATGATGTTCGACTGGAGGTCGAGAAGAGTCAAGGAGACGCGCAGTGCTTGTCCCGAGGATGCCCATCACTTGAAGTATTCCATGTCAACATGGACTTTCTATTTCTGTCTGCCGGACAATCTGCGCACGGTGGGATCCAGACTCGAGGGTCTCTGTGACCTGGCACTGACATTCAAAGAGTTCGGGACCGTCGCGCAGGTGTCAAGCCACAAGCAAGACCTTGTCGCGGTCATTGGCCGATGGTTGAAGGGTGTGCTGCGGCCGCGTTGCATCCCACCTCCCCCGTTTCGCGCCCCGGGCAACCCTCAGGGCCCCCCGTGTCGCTGCAGACAAACACGGGAGGAGGGAAATCGACCACCGACAGGGGACACGAGGTCGACCATTGGACTACGCCGCCCTCTTCCGTCCTGCAGGCTGCCACGCACGGAACTTCAGGCCGTCCATTATCTCGTTGCCCTTCGTCGCAAGATTTGCCGGCATTTCTTCTGGACTGCAGTGTCCATGCAACATGCAAACCACGTCTCCTTTTCTCTGGCTTGGAGAGTGGAAGAAACTCCGGCCCCGAGTCCCGCCCGGGGCCCGCACCCGGGATTGCCCAGGGACAACACAAATCCTTCCAGGATATTTCTTCTGTCTGCACTCCGTGCGAAGCAACACTTGTGCGGGAGGAACTTTTCAACCACACCAGCATGTACCTTGCAAGCCTGATACTCACCGGTTGCCTGTGCATCGTCCGGTGGCAGTTGCTTGGTTGACTCGGAGCAACACCAACTTGGACGCAGGGCCTTTTCTTTTTCAGAAGGAATAGTCCGTACAATCTGCTCTTCGGGATCAACGCATTTGAATGGTTTGAATCGATCTGGAACCCCGTTCATCATGCACAATATTTCCGCACATGGACCGCTGCAACCGTGGCGGCAGTTGGATGTGGAAATGGGTTTGAAAGCCATCATCGCACCGTCGCTCCAGAGTCCCTGCCCATTCCCAAGAGAACGGCACCAAAAAACCCATCTCCTCGTCGCCGTACGGATTACCCTGTCTGACATTTAAACTTCCGGAGTGAGTTCCGCATTCATCGTGCAAGATGGGCATCTCCGTCCTCACCCTCATCCTATCAGCGGCCTGTCTTGCCCTCACATACCATTTTGCATCCCGCCTCAAGACCGTGCGCCGCCTTTCCCACGTTCCCGGCCCGGCCTCGGCCTCATGGTCGCTGCTCTGGCTGACTCGACGACAACTCGGAGGCCGACTGGCGCGCGACCTCGCCCAGCTCTCCCGGCAGTATGGACCCATCTTCCGCATCGGCCCCAACTCGGTTGTCATCAGCGACCCGTTCGAGGTGCGGCGTGTCTGGCAGGCGCGTGGTCCTGCCAGACGGAGTCGTTGGTATGAAATGTTC
The DNA here is from genome assembly GCA_030685255.1 of Podospora conica. Classification (NCBI taxonomy): domain Eukaryota; kingdom Fungi; phylum Ascomycota; class Sordariomycetes; order Sordariales; family Podosporaceae; genus Podospora; species Podospora conica. The sequence continues at coordinate 18,267 of MU839466.1, read as the reverse complement.
CGCTTCGACCAACCCGTCGAGACCGTCCTGTCGCAGCGGGACAACGGCGCCCACGCGGCCCTCCGGGCAAAGCTCCTCCCGGGCTACTCCGGCAAGGATGTCGACAACCTGCACTCCGTCATCGATGGTTGCATTGCCGAGTTCGTTTCTCTCATCGAGCGCAAGTATTTGTCGACGGAGAGCGTGCTGCGACCCATGGACCTGGCGGAAAAGGCCCAGTTCCTCACCCTCGACATCATTTCCACTCTGGCTGTGGGCACCTGCTTCGGCTGTGTCTCCGAGGACAGGGACACATATGGCCAGCTCTCATCCGTCACCGGTTCCGTGCCCCTGGTCGTGGTCATGGCGAACATTCCCGACAGCTTCATGCTGCTCCAAAACCCCATCTCGCGGGCGCTGCTGCCCAAGGACAAGATGGAGGGTGTCAAACGCATGATGGGAATGGCGCAGAAGAACGCCGCGGCCCGATATGGCCCGGACAAGATCCATGAGCGCGACATGCTCGGTTCATTCGTCAACCATGGCCTTCCATACACCAACGCGTGGCTGGAAACATTTGGCCAGATCGGGGCTGGTTCCGACACGACGGCGACGGCGATCCGGATGACGATTTTGTTTCTCATCACCAACCCGCACAGCTATGGCAGTCTGCTCTCCGAGATTGACGCGGCGGTGGAAGGTGGTCGTGTCTCATCTCCGATCACCGACGACCAGGCCAAGAAGATGCCATATCTTCAGGCCGTCATCAAGGAAGGGCTTCGGGTGTGGCCTCCTGTCGCCGGACTCATGCCCAAGATATTTGACTCTGACCAGGTGGTCTGCGGCAAGGAGCTTCCCGCTGGCACCGAGGTGAGCTGGGCGGCCATTCCCACCCTGCGCAACAAGGAAGTGTTTGGCCATGATGCCGAGTGCTTTCGTCCAGGCCGGTGGGTGGACGAGCCAGCCAAGGAGGGGTTGGCTGTGATGGAGCAGGTGCTGATGCTCTGCTTTGGCGCCCCGAGTCGATGGGAGTGTCTAGGCAAGACCATCGCCCTTGTCGAGTTGAACAAGGTCTTTTTTGAGGTAAGTGCCGACTGTGTAGTGCAGATTGATGGCGCTGACCAGATCTTCAGATCTTCAAAAGGTTCGACATTTCACTTGTTGATCCCATCACCCCTCTCAAGACATATGACGCCTCGCTCTCCATCCAGTCTGACCTGTGGGTGAGGATTCAACGGCGACGTTAACTCGACGAGGATGGGCCGACGACACTTGGAATACATGACTCGATAGATGAAGGTGTGTGTGGGACATTCTAGAATCTCTCTCGGTAACACCAAATACTGCTCGGATCTACTTCAAGTTGTCCATCCACTCAAACCGCATATCCTATGCCGTTCTTACCACCCCGCAGCCCCTTCCCATGTGGCAATCTTTCATCCCCGGCGGAGTGGTATTCGAGTTTCACTTCGTTGGTCTGAACGATTCCCCTCTTCCACCGGTGTGCTCTGGTGATGCTGCGCTCGCTGCTGTCATCTCGTGAAGATAGTTCGAAGCCTACGGGGCCATGGGCTCCTCGTGGACGGGAGTCTGGCTCCTTCATGTTGGCCGATTTTCCGCTGGCGCTTAATCCGTTGGAGTCGTAGTAGTAGCGCTCGGCTGAGGTCTTGATCTGGATGAAAAGAACCCGGAGCACCGGGATGGAAGCTGCCATGATAGTCGTGGCTACCTCGGCATTGCCCCAAATAACAAGGGAGGCACCGTAATCTGCAAGACACGTCAGCACAAGTCCTTTGTGTGTGATATGCGAGGCACGAACAGGTAAAGTCGCCCTGGGCAATCGTTTGGATGGCCAGACACTTCATAGTTGCTGTTGCTCCAGCGAGGACGCCAAGGCTCATAGCAACCGCGACCCCTAGCTTCTCCTTTTTCTTGAGTTGAAGGCTCCAAATCAGTGGCCATGGGATGAAAGCCAGGACAAAGTCCATGCCCGCCGAGTATGCTCCGGCAAATGTCGCATAGGCCACAAAGTCCATGCTGGTGATGCACTGTTCCTCGCGACCACCAGGGACGCATTTGAACCAGGTCGAGATGGCGGTCGTGTACAACTGGAGGTGTGTACTGGTCAGCTTCTGATGTTGCAGTCAATAATCACGGGCTCCAGAGACTCACGGCAAGGTTTGTTGTGATGATGATGAACCAGATGCCCGCCTTCTTGGGCCACGTTTGCATAAGCCGGAGGAGGGTAATGGCAAAGGACGTCTTGGACCAGACGGTGCCGAGGACCGAAAACACCGTGGCGAGGTTGCCATGAAGGTCCAGGGCACCAAAGTTGGCGGGGTTGACAAAATGTACATGACGGCCAAAGCCAAAGGAGCGGTTGTGAGTGCCTACGGCGCCGCTTGCTACCAGTAGGAGCTGTTGTTGACGAGCGTCAGAGAAGGGGTAGATGGGAGGCGCGGTTCCGGTCAACTCACCCAGGAAACGATCAGCAAGTGATCATCCAGCCAGAGACTCCGGTGCTTTCGCCACTTGCACCACAGCCGAAGTCCCAACACCATCCCAGACAAGCCGACCAGTGTCCATGTTGCGATGTCTGTCGCGGGGCCGAGATCAGCGTTGGCATCGGGAAGCTGTGCTGCCCCGTTGTTGGAGGCCATGGGGTCGTCTGCCCGCGCTGAGGGGGGCTGTCCAGAAAACGAGTGAAGACCGAAAACGACGCCGGGGGTGTATCGTCTCTCGGGAATCAAGAATGGAAACAGGAATTGGGAAAGGAAAGTCAGAAAGCTGTTGAGAGCTGGTCAACGACTCGAGCACCGGGTAGGGAATGAAGAAGTTCTCAAAGAATGACAATGAAGAATGGGCCAGGCCAAAGACGTGTATTTGGGTGGCCCTTTCCTTCCAGAACTCCCCTTCCCGCGTCTGGCAAAGCAGGTACATGTTGTGGCCCAGGGTCCGAGACCCGGAGAACCTTCCACAGCTGCACTCTGTTTCTGGACTCTCAAACAGTGTGCTCTATATCCGTACGGAGTACCCTTTCCTTGGTCCCTTCCACCTCCCACGATAACCTCCTACCCTCCGACAGTGTGAATGCGCCGTTCGGGGGTCTGCCGGGACGGACGATGCAGCAGTGATGACATTGCTTCCAGGGGAACAAAGTTTTAATGATTCCCTGCCGTTCACACAGCCGTTCTTTGTGGTATCCAATCGCGGGACTCTCCTGCGAAGCGGACCCAGGTCGAAGAAGACGCGCCGGACGCCACCGGGACCGGTCAAACGTCTGCCGTGTCTCCCAGCGCCACAGACTCACAGAGGGATGCACTGAAACAAAATGCCAATGGCTGATGCTTCCATCGCGACCTGCCGCTTGGGCCCCTTCGTTCGTCGATGGGTGTCCTGCCGAAAGGCGTCTGATGAAGAACTTGTTGCTTGCGGCAAAAAACATCCATCAACCTGTTCAACTTTGCTGGGTGGAAACTGAGTCCGTGAGGATACCAACTGGGACAATACCCCGTACAGATAGGTCAGTGGTCTCCGGAACGGCGTGTGCGGAGTCCGGACCATCGACCTTGATTTAAGCTCGTGGGTCCACATCGACGCTGGACCCCGGAACTTTGCACAACGGTGACAAGGGGGTCGGGACGCGGGATGGCGGGGAACTTTGGCTTCATTTCCACCTGGGCACCCCTCGCACCTGGGCCCTGTTCCTGCACTCCGAAATATTATGCATGCTGTTGCCTATATCACCCCTGAAAAAGAAACCAAAACGCGTCCCTGCGCCTGGATATACTGGACAAAAATACCACCGTGACTGCTTCAATCTCGTGTCTTGAACCGGGAGAATCTAAATGCCCGAAAGCCAAGCTTCCATTAGAATTGTGTCCCCTGTCCTCTGCACCGGGTCTGCGTGTCTGCGTCTTCGCAACACTGAATTTCTTCTGCCAGTTTGGTGCACTCCCGCCTTCAAGCCTCGGGCCGGGACCGGGCTGGTGGATCCCGTACTCCCCCGACCCCCAACCGCCGTCTCACTCCCGAATATCAAGATTTCGTCCGAGTGGCCCCTCTCGCTGCCGAACGTCCATGACCGAATTCTCCTCGGACGACTTGCCCGCCAACATGGGCTCCGACACGGCCGAAGGTCCCTTCTTCTTCTTGAAGAACAGGGGCGGTGGCTGGGGAAGGTGGTGGATGATCAGCACAGTGAACATGACGAGGAGCAGCGTTGGGAGTGGCCAGGGCGTGCCGGCAAAGTTGGAATAGCTCTCCTCGTTGAGGTTGACGATGGTGACGAGACATAGCCCGATGCCGGCCAAGAAGTTGATGGCCTTTCTGACGTAGCTGAAGAACGTCCACCTCGTCTTGGAGGCGACGATGAAGAGCACGTTGAGAAATATGAGCGTCAGTCCGGCGGAAATGTACGAGTAGGTGAACTGAATGCAAGCACAGGTCAGGATGAGAAGTACGAGGAAGGGAGGGGCAGTCTTACCACTACATTAAACCTCTCCCAGTTGATATTGTTGACCTTTTCCTCCAGCTCCCAATCCTCCCCCTCAAACTTGTTGACCACACCAGCGAACCCGTCAATCTTGAATGTGGTAAAGAGCGAGTTCTCGATGGCCCGGATCAAGTCCACGAACGAGTCGAGGATGCCTAAAAGAGTCGGGTCATCTTCCGACACGCCGTTGTTGTTCAACCGCTCCCAGAACTCATCCGGGATGGCAAGAATGTCGAGGAGGCTCTGGTCGGTAACATACCCCGTATTGGAGTAAATGGGCGGGAAGACGGAAAAGATATCCGTCACCGTCTTGTTAAGACTGTCAACAAACCACTGTGCCGTGACGTTGAAGGCGGGATCGTCCCCCACCTCCAGAGTCTTGGCAAATGATTCGCGAACACCGCCAATCAGCTCGAATATCTTCCACCATATCACAAACTGCGAAGCTCCGGTCAAGAACAGCTTGAAGGCGAGGTGAAAGGGGAAGTGGGCGACGGTCCAGAGCAGTTGGCGGACCTTTGTGCCTCGAAGCTCGCGCCTCCAGTCGATGTAGATCATGAAGAGGACGTAGATAATGGCGATGCCCGCTGCAACATTGCCAATGGTGGGGGATGCTATGAGCAGGTCAGTAACGGTTCCAACTTCAGACACACTGGCCACCACATACTCCATTGGTTGGCGTTGACAACGATGCGGCCGACTGAAAGGCAGACGGTGATGATGCCCTCTCCCATGAGGATGAAGGAGAGGAGGCTGATGCGCGGGCAGAGATGGGTGCCGTAGAAGCTGAGCGATGTCCACTTGAGGGAGAAGGCAACCTGAAGTACCATCTCGAGCGCCGTGACAACCATCCATGTAACCCAAAGGGCACCGCTTCCGCCCTGGAATGCAAAGGCGGTCCCCAGATAAACAAGGGCCGCGACAAAGTGTACCCCCGCAGCCAGTGCTATCGGAAGTCTTGTCGTCTTGTACCTGCGCGTGTTCCACATGATGGTCAGGTATTGGGCCGTCATGGTCAACCGGGACGTCATGAGAATGATTCCCATTGTGCGGAAAGTCTGAGCATGCTGGTCTGTTAGGGTGAAATTTGGAGCTACAACAGCCATTCCCACCATGACTCCAAAGTGAAACGCCCGAGCCAGTCGCTCTGCCAACTGTCAGTCATCTTCCATGGACAAGACCTCGCAGGACCTACCAAAGATGCTGTCTGTGACGAATCGGACATCGAAGAGGCCAAGGAGCGCCCAGTTGAACCACAGGAGACTGGTATACCTTTGTCAGAAATTCCCCGTCGCAATTTGTATAGCTGGGAGTGGTACCTGAAGTAGACGATAAAGTTGGCGAGCTGGTTCACATTGGTGATGTCCTGAACCTCGGCAAAGACGCAAAGGTTGGCCGCGAAGAAGAGATCGTAGAAGACCTGTTCAGCGAGAGTGTCAGTTCCCATCCGATATTCGACAAGGAGGGATACGTACCTCGACTGCCGTGGCTTCGTTGTATCTCTGAAACTCGAGACCTGTGTCGGAAGCATCACGATATCCGAACTCTCCAAAGTCGGGGCCAGAAGGCTGTCTCTTTGGGACAGTGTCGGGGGAGACATTTCGGTTCTCCACAAGAGGGCTTTTGAGGAGCGGCAGCGTCTGAACTGGCTCTAATGCCGACTCGCCGTTTGCCATGGTTGATGTTGAAGCCGCAAGCCCAGGTACCTGCGGAACGATGACGAAGGAGGTGATTGAGTTAAGCTGCTCGGAGATAAAGAAGATTGTCGGAGGAGGAGCAGAAATTTAGCGGCCGTGGACAATATGTAGCCGCATGCCTGGAACGTGAGGACATGGTGGATCGTGATGCCCCATGCCCGAGTCCCTTTCTGGCAGGCATGGGGGTCTTGATGCCAAGCAACTTATTTTTGACCGTCAACGCTGCGCATACCGTCATTGGGTCGTCGATGTGTTGAAAACAAAGTGGCCCGAGGTCGTGGAGGCGCTTTGCCGATCTGGGGCTCGCCCGATACCATCTTGGTCGCCTCGTAAACCGGTGCTGACATGAGTAAGACGGGTAACCGCCAGCAAGGATGAAGAATGGGGCTGGGTGACACGACTCTCAGCCCTACACGGCAACATTGTGCCGGATGCCCTGCAAGACCATCTTGAATGTGGATTTGCAGACATACTTAGAACCAGGGAAAATATTTCTCATAACGCTGCAAACATAATCAGTCAAAAGTTAAACCGCCAAGCCCCCGAGTCCAGGATACCTCCAAGTTTCCTTCAGTTCTCAGGGGACGACAATGCCGTGTCTGTGTTGATGATAAATTTATAGCCTCTTCCAGTTGGTGCATTTAAATTCTTGCTAGATTTCCAGGTTGGGCATGTCGTATCCGTAAGCGTGAAACCCCTGGCCAGCATCGCGATCAAGATTGACGATACTCCGTACTGACAACGGGCTGCACGCTGACCAGTCTCAGATGTCAACGTGTTTGGAAATCGCCCCAATGCAATCCATTTACGCTGTAGTCCCGTTTTTTGTTCCCGTCCTTTTGATCTCAGCCCCATCCGCCAGCACATATAGTCTCCACGAGAAATGCAAAACCTTCACACCACTTCGCCAGGGTGTGTCGCATCTTGACCTGGATTGGCATCCTCGTAGTGAAAGTACTTGACGAGGCGATAAAACCCAGCGGCGAGGGTGGCTCCCAGCACCGGCCCGAGCCAGTAGATCCAATGGTATCTCGGAAACGACGTTGCGGCTACCGCGCAACCCAAGCTCCGGGCCGGGTTGAGAGATGCTCCGGTGTAGGCCGTGCCTCGATGTATGTTAGCGATGTGATGGAAATACCGGGCGGGGTTGGCGCAACACATACCGGCAATCATGGCGACAAAGAGGGCGAGTCCAATGCCAATAGGGGCCAGAAACGTGTCTTTTGACTTTTCGGCAGCTAGCATCAGCACCACAAATGTCAGGAGGGACGTGAAGAACATTTCCATGAACAGCCCCTGAGGAATCGTCGTCCCTCCCCCCAGGACCGAGTTCGCCTCGGCAATGCTGACGGGAAACATAGCCGACACGAGACCGCCGGCGCACAGAGAAGCGATGAGCTGCACGGGGATGAAGAGGGCTCCGCGGATCCATGATAGCTGGGAAGCAAGACAAAGCCCAACTGTGATCTTGACAAGACCGAAGAACGAGTCAACACGCGATGCAGGGACGAGGGCGAATGTTGGCTTACCGCCGGGTTGAACAACCCGCCGCTGATGCGGAAGAATGCCCAGACATTGACCAGCAACGATAGACTGTAGGCCAGCGAGATGAAGACTACGGTTTCACTGCTCATGCCGCCATTGGGGCCCGTCGACGATGCCCGACTGGCAGCCATGACGTTGCCGGCATAGCTGAAATATAAAAACAGGAATGTGCCGACGAACTCGCCCACAGCCGCTACAAGGTTTGCTTGCATGGGAGTGAGACGCGGTGGTCGTGACCGCACGTTGTGGGAGAAAACATTTTTGCTGGCCGTGTTTGGATTTGTTGACATCGTGGTGAATGTGGGAGACGTCGTGGACGGAGGTGCTTTGTTCCCTGGCGGCGAGGGGGACGATGTCGATGCCAGAATTGCAGAGGACAAAGGGTGTCAAGAAAAGGGAAGTAATGATCCCCATCTTGAGCACCAGTGACTGGACGATGATGGCTTTTCAAGTCGGCCATGATGGGTGGTGACGTCGAGGTCATGGTGTCTCTCGATTGCATTGCTGTCACGACGAGGGCGATGCCTGCCAAAAGGGGGGGCGTCTTCGAGACACCAAGCCCGAGCGAGTCCCAAAGGAGACGAGTTGAGAGTCTGGCCATTCCAGAACGAGGCGATGGCGGTGGGAGGGCATGCAGTCACGATGATCAGCGAGTTTGTGGGTTGTGAATGGCCTGTCCCCCGCTGTGCCAACCACCGCCGGGCTGATCCCAGTGGTCCCAGGGCTCCGAGTGGCAGACAATCTGCCGGAGAGCCGGCCGCCGCGGTGCAAAACGTCCGCCAGCGCCATCCCTGCCCATTTGGGCGTCGTCGGTGATGTCATGGGACTTTAGCACTTGCCAACAAGTGAAACAGCAGCACTGAACCGGCAAGACCTCTACATCTGGGGAGAAGTGAAGGCCTGGAGACTCGAGAGTGGAAGGTGGAAGGAAGTGTCGTCGATTTTCTGGACTGCGACAAAGATGAGTGCGGCGCAGCGAATGGCCTTCTTTTTATCGACCGCGAGTTAGGTAATATGGAAGGCAGCCAAGCCAGATTGCCGCCGTCGATCCTCTGACAGAGTTTCAGCTGTGTCGCAGTGGGAAAATGGGTGCAAGCGGCCGGCGGCATTTCCCGTCGCCCAGCACGCAACAGCAGCTCGAGAACCACGACACCAAGGCCGTGATAGGCACGCATCCATTGGTGCGTTATTTTCTCCCTATCCTGTCTCTTGGCCCAGAGCCTGCAAGACGACCAAAGGATCTTGAAAAAAGGGTCCAAGCTCCGGCATCGGCACTTTTCCACCTCAGCAAAGCGCCGGCGCATGCAACCCTCCCTGCCTTCCTCTCTCCATCCAGTCGTGTGGCTGCGACGGCGTCGACGACTCGGCGACGACCATTCGGTCGTGGCCCATGTGCTGCGGCCATAGCGCCCCGTGGCCAGCTCCCGTCTCTGCCGTGTCAATGCGGCCGGCGTCCGCTGCAACGCCACTCCTGGCTCCCACTGCACCTGAGCCATGGTCGCCTCGATATTGGCGAATGAATTCTAGAAGCCAAGGAACCCTCGCTTGGTTTCGCTAGAGCGAGCTGCGTCGATGTCACCTCTTGGTTGCCCACGAGCCTCTTTCCACGAACCTGTGGGTTGCCCGGTAGGGTGGCATGGGCAGGATCATGGATGGATGATGTGACGACGGCTGAGAGCACCACGACATTCTGCGCGCTGCTCAGTGACGGTGTCCAACTCGTGTTGTCGAGCCTCGAGGGGAGGGGTGAGGCACAGTTGGAAAAGAGGTGTCCAAACTCGACTGGGAGGTGCGAGGAACCGGATGGAAATGCCGGGAGACGGGAGAGAGAGGCAGGCAGGTCGGGTCGATGTCGACCTCCCCTCAACCGAGCATCCAGATTCCAGACCTGGTGTCACGTTCGTATCTGCCCTTTTGTTTCTTTGTCTTTGTTGGGAGGAGGCCACTGGCTTATACGAGATCTCATCAACATACCCCTTTTCTCACGAGCTGACGGGAAACCCACAAAATCCAGGGCTTTCAGGGCTAGCCGCCTTCCCGCTCAAAAACACTCTCGACCTGCGCTAGCGAGGTGCCTGGCGGGATGCGGGTCATGTCCCGCACCCTCCCCGGGCGAGTGAAACACAGACCCACCACCAAGATCTGACGCAGTGGTACACTGCTACACGTATGCCGTCTTTCTGTGTCTGGACCATCAAAGCCATTGCGTCGACGGTTCACGGCCCGGCCAGCGGCTGCCTTTCTCAGAGCAGCGATCCTTATATCTCGCCCGCTGCTGGACAAAAGTCCGAGTCTCCACTCGAGACCCCGGGACTCTGCTGCTCAGTTTCTCGTCCAACAACCTCATCGGCGATGAGTCCGTCGCGGTCCATGACCTGACTCCCTTGACGCCTGTGAAGAGTCCTCAACGACTTTGACCATGGAGGCCATCAGCCCCGACGCCCAACTGGTGTCCATTTTTGGACCCCCCGAGTACAACAACTTCAACGAGCCGGTCCCATTTTCCAACCAGCCCAGATGTCTGATTGGATTCACAACAGCCTTTCTTGTGAGTACCAATTCCCTCATCCTCTTGTCGTCGTCATGGAGTTGAGATGGCATGGGTGACGTTTGCTGACTTGTTCGCCAGGCTCTGTCTTGGATCTTTGTGTGTTTTCGGCTCTATGTTCGCCTCAAGGTTGCCCGAGTGCCAGGTCTCGATGATCTCTTTGTGGCACTCTATCTGGTATGTTTACTTCCTCTGCACAATGTCTGTGTGCTGACGTGGAAAGATCTCGACTTCGGTTGCCTCGGTTGTTTTCATGGTCAGTAAGTACACCCTTGGAACCAACCCGAACCCAACCCAATCCCGGCCATCGCTGACATTTACTCTCCAGCCATCAAGTACGGGACCGGTCGCCATTTCCTTCTCCTCTCCGTGTACGAAGCCACGCAATACCTCACGCTGTTCTACGTCCTCAACGTCTCGCTCAACTTTGCCACGTCCTTCATCAAGTTCAGCCTCCTCTTCCAGTTCATGCGCATGTTCAACAAGGGGACGTGGGAATACCGCGCCAGCGTCGTCGGGATCGTCCTCGTGGCCCTCTGGGGGATCACATTTGCCATCCTCGCCATCTTCCCCTGTGCCAACATTCCCGATGTCTGGAACATCTTTGCGCGGGACGCCCGCTGCTGGGCCTACGGCTCGCAGGATCCAGACATCTTCATCGCCACCCTCATCTCGCACAACACCATCAACACCTTTTTCGACCTCTACATCACCCTCATTCCCTTCCAGATGTGGTTCAAGCCCGGCGTCACGTCCCGCACCCGCGCGGGTTTGATGGTCCTCCTGCTGATGGGCGCTACGTAAGTGCTTCTGCGTATCCATCTGCTCAATGGACATTTGCTAACTTGCCCCCTTAGTGTCGTCACGCTCTCGGTCTGGCGAGTCTATGAGACGGTCTACTACAAGGGTGGTTGGTATCCCACGCGTGATCCCACGTGGTATGGTCCCAAGAGCATCCTCCTCATCATCCTCGAGGTGAATGTCGCTTCCATCTGCGCATCCGTACCCATCTTTTGGCCCGTCCTGCGCCCGTATCTGGGCGCCATCTTTGTGACGCACGAGTTCAGCGTCAACTACGAGGAGCGCGAGAGCATCTCGTCCCTTCGAAAAGGCGATGCCGAAAATAGTATCAACTCTCACTACCAAGACATGTATATCATGGATCTGGTTGATCCCCTTGGCCCGGGGTCCAGGGCAGGCAGCGCGCGAAGCGCCACGGGGCGGGAAAAGGAGAGGACTGACACGCGTGACAGGAGTCCGGCGAGGGGCAAGGACGACAGGATCTGAAACACGGTTCTCTGTCGATGCAAGTGTTTTGTTAGTGTCTTGGCCTTGTACGAGTTAGTTGAGTTCTGGATCTATTGTCGGTTAAATTCAAATTGCAGAGGAGGAGGCAGTTGTAGTGTATTTCATTCCCCCAATCTCGGGAAAGCCCCTCCTGGTGTGCGCCTCCGAGGCAGTCTCTAGCACCAATATACCCAATCACATTCCCATTCACTGCCGTAGTTGCCTCGTCCATTCCTTCATCTTCTTGCTAGCCCCGAACCAACCGCATCGGCAGCTTCTGCGTACATCCGGTTCACATCTGCGTCCCCATCTGGTCTTCCGACCACGTCTTCCAGATTCTCTTCATCGTCATCCCCCCCATGTGCCGACTCAAAGGGACGAGATGTCCCTGCCGACGTCGGCGCTACATTGCGAACACACTTGATGCTCTCGACATGAGCTTGCCACTCGGCTGCCTCGACGTCGGCCAGCGACCCCCGCGTGCTGAACCTCACCGGGTTCGCAAACCTCACTTCCTTAGTGTCGGTGTTGGACGTCGTCTTGGTGTCGCTGACCATGCCCGAGTTGTCGATGCCCTTGCCGCTGCTCCCACTGCATGCCCCGTCGGGAGCGCAGGCGTCGCTGATGATAATGCGCTGCAGCCCCTTGGTCAGGCCACGCTTGACGATGGAGAGAAGCTGGTTGAGCACGATGAACTCGAGCTTGAGCTTGACGCTGTAGACGAACGGATGCAGCGTGCATTTGAGGGTGAACATGTTCATAAAGTCAAACGTCGTCAGCCCGGCATCGAGCGAGATGGCGATGACCTGGACGCTGATAAGCAGAGCCACCACCTTGCGCGTGCGCGTGGCGAACCCCGCGTCCAGGAAGCGTGCCGTGTGGAAGATGTAGAGACCGCTGATGATGACCTCTTGCAGGGTGAAGACGGTTTGCTGGATCCGCTCCATGATCTCCATGGGCTGCAGGAAGCGCTCGCGGTGGCGGGACATGAGCCCAAACTCGAAGACGACGATGGGCGTGTGCAGGACGATGCCGTTGATGACGATCATGATGAGGACGCCCCGGAGGATGCGAGGGTCCCGGACGACAAGGTGGAGGCGCGACCAGAGCACGATGGAGAAGCCGTTGACGTTGCTGACCCATCCCACCTTACAGAGGACGGTGACGAAGTACGGGTTGGCGGTGTTCTCAAAGGCCTTGAGGAGGTAGCCGGTCGTCTGCAGGATGAGGCCGAGGGTAGTGATGATAATGCTCCAGAAGTAGAGGCCCGTTCGACGTTTGAAGGTCCCGTATACCAAAACGAGCAGCTCCAGACACGTCCAGAAGGCGATGCCGCAAAAGGCAGCAATGAGGCCAATGGCTGCAGGGCTTCAGCCGGTTATCAGCGAGTGCCATAGAAGGCAGATTCACATGTCCCAACTCACTTCAAGTTGAGCCAACCCCCTTTCTCGAATGTCCAGTCGTATTCGGCAAAGGGTACGACCTCGATGATGTATGGGCTCATGTTGAGATAGCCGTGATGGCCGTGGCGAAGAGTAGTAGTTTAAAGAGATCAACTTGGCATGGCAGCTAGGATTGTGCATAGCAATAAGCGCCGATATTGCCAGGCAGAAGGGATCGTTGCTCGAGTTAGTGAAAAAGAGAAAGACTATACGCGTTCAAGCGGCGTGGGAAGCATATCAAGATGCTGTATTATATAAGACCCTAGTACGGATTACTATTAACCGACTCGGCCCTATCTGCTCCTCGGTTAGGTGTTCTTTGTCGCTATCTCTAGATCTAGACTCCTCGGCCAACGAGAAGCTCGCTACTGGCAGAGCTCTATCCCTAGATCGTAGACGCCAGGTCGCAGCTTTATCTCAAGGGCGCCAAGCATTAATACAAGTTGCTAAGGGAGATATACCTTTTAGGAACGGACTATAGAGACTGTTATTCGCTCGCCGTAAGACATTATAAGACTCTAGCTGCCAGGCTACTTAGGATAAATGCTGTCATCTACTGCTGTAAGTTTACAGGCATCCGCAATCCATACTACTAACAGGGCGTAAGTGCTGCTAAGGCATACTGAGAATAGAGAACGAAGCTCTATTAGGGTAAGGTTTTAGTCTACAGCTGCTATATAAATAGTTAACCGAGAGGACGATCGGCGAGTTTCCGAGGCTAAACTTGTAATTACGCCTACTTGTTATATAAGTATTAAAGTAATAAGTCCGGTAGCGCTGTAATCCGGGTTAATATAACTAACTTAAAAAGAGATAGTCTCTCTCTAACTATTTAATAAGAGAAACGAGAACCGGAATTAAATATAGGGTTACAAGTAACCCTTCTAGAACTAGAAGGGCAGTAACTATACTTAACTCGACTTAGAGATATTAATTTAAGAAACCGCCCGAATAAAGGCTTAAAATCTACTACTAACGATATATATTCGTATATATTATTATTATTATTTATTAACGTTAGGGCAGGAGGGTATCAGCCCCCCCCTAAGGCTATATAAACCTATTAAAATATATAAAAGCTAAGATTTATAAATATATTAATACCTAATTACCTATCTAAGTAAATATTTTTAATCCTTTTCTTCTCCTGTTACCCCTATACTTTAACCTATACTAAAGTATAAAGTTATTATAAATTTTTAAAGTTTATATCTAATTAAAGTCTAGGAAACCCACCTTACCTAAAAGTAAGCTAAAAGTAAAGTCCTAAGTATACTAAGTACGTTAAAATAAGTTATCTCCTTCCCCCGACCCCTCTAGGATAATATCCCGTACCCCTTTTTAAGATTCCCGTTATAAGAACGTTAACGTTAAGAAAAATAATCGATATATAGTAAATCGTTATAGTTAATTAACGATTAATATCTTAAGCTTTAAGTTTTTTAAATTTTAAGGATAATAAGGTTTTATATATTTATTTTTTATTATAATATTAATTTATTTTTTATATATATTACGTTTACTTTATTTATACTAACCCTAAAGGCTTAAGGTTAGGAAATCTTTTTTTAAGTTAAAAGTTTTCGGCATTTAGGTCTTAGAAAAATTAACTCTAGGTAATATAAATATCTAGTTATAGCTACTATATCAAATTTCCAGCAGTCTAGCCTTATAGGTAACCTAGAGGCTCCTACTACCGTCGTTTATAAATACTAAGTAAATAATATAATATATATAGATTCCTAATATTAGGTATAGGCTATTAAGAATAGACTAACGTTAGTAAATACTAAATTTATACCTTTAAAATAGTATATCTAGACTAATAAGTATAAGCTAACTAATCTTAGTTATTAATATTATTTTCCTTATTAAAGTCTTGTACGTACTAATAAGTATCGGCTAGTAAATATTAGCTATAGAAATCTACTTATATCGCTACGGTCCAGTACGGGCTAATAAGTATAGGCTAGTAGACTTTAGGGATAGAAGTTAAATTTATATCGCTAAGGTCTAGTACAAGCCAACAAGTATAGGCTAGTAGACCTCGGCGATAGAAATTAATTTCTATCGCTAAGGTTTAGTACGGGCTAATAAGTATAGGCTAGCAGACCTCGGCGATAGAAATTAATTTCTATCGCTAAGGTCTAGTACGGGCTAATAAGTATAGGCTAGTAGACCTTGGCGATAGAAATTAATTTTAGTCGCTAAGGTCTAGTACGGGCTAATAAGTATAGGCTAGTAAACCTCGGCGATAGAAATTAATTTCTATCGCTAAGGTCTAGTACGGGTTAATAAGTATAGGCTAGTAGACTTTAGCGATAGAAATTAATTTCTATCGCTAAGGTTTAGTACGAGTTAATAAGTATAGGCTAATAGACCTTAGCGATAGAAATTAATTTCTATCGCTAAGGTTTAGTATAAGCTAATAAGTATAGGCTAGTAAACCTTAGCGATAAAAATTAATTTCTATCGCTAAGGTTTAGTACGGGCTAATAAGTATAGGCCGGTAAACTTTAACGATAAAAATTAATTTTTATTACTAAGGACTAATACGAGTTTAAGTACTAGCTTATCGTCTTAATCTTAAAAGATTATAAGTAAACTAAAAATAAAGTACGTTCTAATAGTAAAGTTTAGGGAGAAAGAGAAGAAAGAAAGTAGGAATAAGAATAGAAGGAGGGAGTAGATAAGAGCGAAACCCCTATATATAATCCTACTAATATTAACGCGTTATATTTATATACCTAGACTTTTAGGACGTATTCTTTATTTCGGAAAATCGCCCTTCTTTTTTTTTACCTTCGGCTATAATCTCGCGCGCTAAACGTGAGCGATCCTTAGTAACCGCCTCGGTTAGGGTAGTCGTTTACCCGATAGGCGCTTTAGTAGTAAGCCTTTTCCAACCTTATAAGTATATCTCGACGATAACGATAAGCCTATAAAAGCGACCCTTACTAATAGCTTTAGTTAGGGTAGTCGCTCGCCCGTAACTCCTTTATTTTATAAACGTTTTAGTAGTAAGCCTTTTCTAACCTTATAAGTATATCTCGACGATAACGATAAGTTTATAAGAGTAACCCTCGTTAATAGCTTTAGTTAAGGTAGTCGCTCGCCCGTAACTCCTCTATCTCGTAAGTACTTTAGTAGTAAGCCTTTTCTAGCCTTACGAGTATATTCTTAGCTCTTAATAACGACTTTCGCTAATAATTTATACGATCGCCTTTATAGTACTAGCTCTTTTTTCCTTAACCCCCTTACCTAGAATATATATACTATTACTTTACGGCGTATTATATTACAGCGCGGGCCGTTACGGTACGAACCCTTACGGTACGAACCCTTATAACGCGAACCCTTACGGCGTATTACCTTACGGCGTATTATCTTCCGGCGTAAACCGTTATAACGTATTACCTCCCGGCGTAGGCCGTTACGGTACGAACCCTTATAGTACGAACCCTTATAACGCGGACCCTTATAACGTATTACTTTACGGCGGCGTATTATTTTACGGCGTATTACCTCCCGGCGTAAGCCGTTATAACGTATTATATTACGGCGCGGGCCGTTACGGTATAAACCCTTATAGCGCGGACCCTTACGGCGTATTACCTTACGGTATATTACCTCCCGGCGCGAGATGTTATAGCGTATTACCTCTTAGCGTAGGCCGTTATAGTATAAACCCTTATAGTACGAACCCTTATAACGCGGACCCTTACGGTAGCGTATTACCTTACGGCGTATTATATTATAGTATAAGACGTTACGGCGTATTATATTACGGCGTAAGCCGTTATAGTACGAACCCTTATAATACGGACCCTTACGGTATATTACCTTACGATATATTACCTCCCGGTATAAGATATTACAATATATTAAATTACGGCGCGGGCCGTTACGGTACGAACCCTTATAGCGCGGACCCTTACGGCGTATTACCTTACGGCGTATTACCTCCCGGCGCGAGACGTTACGGCGTATTACCTTACGGTAGCGTATTACCTTACGGCGTATTATATTATGGCGCGGGCCGTTACGGTACGATCCCTTATAACGCGGACCCTTATAGCGTATTATATTACGGCGCGGGCCGTTACGGTACGATTCCTTATAACGCGGACCCTTACGGCGTATTACCTCCCGGCGCGAGCCGTTACGGTATATTATATTACGGCGTAGGCCGTTACGGTACGAACCCTTATAGCGTAAACCCTTACGGCGTATTACCTTACGGTATATTACCTCCCGGCGTAGGCTATTACGGTACGAACCCTTACGGTATAAACCCTCCCGGCGTATTACTTTCCGGCGCGAGCCGTTATAGCGTATTATATTACGGCGTAGGCCGTTATAGTACGAACCCTTACGGCTAGTACGAACCCTTATAATACGGACCCCTACGGTATATTACCTTACGGTATATTACCTTACGGCGTATTACCTCCCGGCGTAGGCCGTTACGGCGTATTACCTTACGGTACGAACCCTCCTAGCGTATTACCTTACGGCGTATTACCTTACGGCGTATTACCTTACGGCGTATTACCTCCCGGCGCGAGCTATCGCGGCGTAAGCCGTTATAACGTATTACCTCCCGGTATATTACCTTACGGCGTATTACCTCCCGGCGTAAGCCGTTACAGCGTATTACCTCCCGGCGTATTACCTTACGGCGTATTACCTAACGGTACGAACCCTTATAGTATAAACCCTTATAGCGCGGACCCTTATAACGTATTATCTTACGGCGTATTACCTTATAGTACGGGCCGTTATAACGTATTACCTTATAGCGTATTATACCCTTTTTACCCTCTTACCCTCTAGCCCTTCTTACCCTTTTACCCTTTAGCCCCTCTTACCCTTCTTACCCTTTTACCCTCTAGCCCCTCTTACCCTTTTACCCTTTAGCCCTCTAGCCCCTTTAGCCCGTCTAGCTCCTTTAGCCCTTCTTACCCTCTAGCCTCTCTAGCCCTTCTTACCCTCTTACCCTCTAGTTTTTTAGCCCTTCTAGCCCCTCTAGCCGTTCTTACCCTCTAGCCCCTCTAGCCCCTCTAGCCCTCTAGCCCTTCTTACCTTCTAGTACTCTAGCCCCTTTAGCCCCTCTAGCCCTTCTTACTCTCTAGTACTCTAGCCCTTCTTACCCTTTATATATATACTTTCTAGGGTTTACTATATAGGCCCTGGTATTTATAAATAGCTATATATATATATATACCTTCGGTATAGCTTCTCTTCTAGAAAATAATAATTATAATATTCTTA